>CM038464.1:15899290-16153675 GCA_021464415.1 Lonicera japonica | reverse complement strand
CCCATGCCTTCACATTGTCAGTCAATTTATGGCTGCTCCACGATCCACATCATTTTATACTGCCGTTCTTCGCATTCTCAGATATATTAAAGGAACAATGTTTCACGGCTTGCAGTTCTCATCTACATCCTCCCTTGAACTACGTGCGTATTCTGATTCTGATTGGGCTGGTGATCCAACTGACAGACGATCAACTACCGGTTACTGCATATTCTTAGGCGATTCGCTTATATCTTGGCGTAGTAAGAAACAAACACTAGTTTCTCGCTCCAGTACAGAGGCAGAATATCGTGCTCTGGCTGACACCACTCAAGAAATTGTTTGGCTACGTTGGCTTCTCTCGGACATGGGAGTTCCTCAACATCTCCCAACTGTACTTAAATGCGATAATCAAAGTGCTATTCAGATTGCTCACAATGATGTGTTCCATGAACGAACGAAGCATATTGAGATTGACTGTCACTTTATTCGCCAGCCAGCATATATCCAGCAACACTATTCGTCTCATCCCCATCTCATCCATCGATCAACCCGCAGACATATTCACTAAAGTTCATCCGACGGGTCGCTTTCAGAATTTGATTTCCAAACTCAAGCTGACCTCCACCATTTACCACCTTGAGTTTGAGGGGGGGTGTTAGAAATATAGAAATAATATAAACTCCATTATTGTAAAGCATCTCCATTGTAAGCTTCCATTGTAAAAGCTTTCTTCTTTTCCTTTGCGCCATTCCTTTCCTTTATCTCTCCTTGCTCCCCATGATTTCTCCCTTGTTTTAGGCTGTATGTGTCCTTTCTTTTTCTTGTATATATTAAGGCATTTGCCATTGTAACAACACACAAATATATAACATCAAGAACTTTTTTTTTTTTTTCTTTTAATTTTCTAGTTTATGTTGTGTTGATGAAATAAGATTGGTCTGTGTTTGTTGAAACCTATATAAATGAATAAAATTACTTGGGTATCATAAATGTAATAGCGAAACCACTGCAAGTGGTTTAATGATAACCCACTGAGATATATAACACTAGATTTAATTGTAAGCTTTTTAGGTTGAATTTTGATAATCGTAAAAAATTTTAATGGCCAGCAACTTGCCATAAGAATTAGTAAAAGTAAACAATAGAGTTTCTTTTACGTCAATTTTTTTGTTTTTTTTTTTCTGGACATTAAAATCCAAAACAACTAGCACCACTTGGCTTGTATTTTTTTTTTGGTTCCCCACGGGGTGTCCGGGCCAGCTTTCGCACACCTCGACTAATCCCCGCTCGCGGTTCGTGGCTGCCGCTGGCCAAACATTATTTTGACAACGCCGGGGTTCGACCTTGGGAGCTCCAAGTCGACCCAAGGTTGTCCCAGTGGCAGCCTTATACCACTGGGCCAAGAGGCTTGGTTACCACTTGGCTTGTATCAACTAAAGAAAAATCCAATTCAACTGGCCGGGCACGTTAAGAACGCCACAAGAGAGAGAAACGCCAATTTCAAATTGATAGCTAACAAATGATCGCCTTGCTTACTAGTTCTAAATACAAAGGAGAAATATAACCAATCCAGAGAGGCTATCAAACTTCTAATAATATCCCCAATATTTTAGGCCCCGACAGGGCAAACCAGAAAAAAAAAAGCATCAATTCAATGAGTACCTTAGAAGTAGATTTGACTCAAGTTCATAAAAACATCATGTCCAGGGTAACATTTTATGCCTAGATCACCTTTTTAATATAATTCTAAAGGTGTGCTTTCAAAAAAAATACAATTCTAAAGGTGTATTAAAAAAAAAAATTAAGATGAGAAACACCATATCTAGCAATTATATAATTGGATATTTCTATGAGAATTTCAATTTCAGTAAAGAACAAGTTTATATTTGTTGAAGTTCTAATAAATTTTAATTTGGAAACTAATCTTACAGAACCTGAAGAATCAAAGACACATACCACTAAATTTCATAAGTAAAAATAGTTTTTTATATTTTCCTTTTTTTGGATTGAACATATTTTAGTTTTGTAATAAAAATTCTTGTGGTTTGTTTATCATTGAGCACCTGTTAGGAGAAAGGTTTGGGGACATTCCAAGTTCGAACTCCATAACAAGTTTAAATTCAATAGCGGGAATTAACCTTGCATCTAATGTGATATACGGACAACTTGTGAAAAAACAAAAATAAAAATTCTGTATAAATTACCACTTTTTGCCATGAGAATAATAAAAATTGTGAATGGCTGAATAACATGTAATGATATGATTATGGGTCTAACTATCCAATAAGGCGGCCCGTGGACTATGTCGGAACGCCGACGCTTTAGGGCGCCTCTGTGGGCCAATTGCTTGAAAATTTTCATTAAAATTATATATGTAGGGTTATGGCCGAACTTTACAAATTACAACACAATTTAAATATGTTAAAGGCCCAACTTATATTTCTAAAGTAAGCAAATTAGTAAATTGTTAATTCATTAAAATATTTCTTTTTAAATAGTTAAATAACATACGATATAAATGAATTAAAGATTACATCTCTCTCTACAAATTACTATTCTTCTATTCTACAAAATATTTCTTTTTAAATAGTTAAATAACATACGATATAAATGAATTAAAGATTACATTTCTCTCTACAAATTACTATTCCTCTATTTACATAGGATTTGAAGATTTATATATAGTTCTAGTAGCGCATACCATCCGTTATAAAGAGGAACATAATAATATAAAACTACATTTATCAGCAACGTTAAAATCTAGTTTTTGTGGCGAGATATGAGATCTACAAATAATATATTGTGGATTTATGTGTTTTCAAAGTTATTTAATATATAATCCGAGTGACCACCAGTAATCTTTTACTTGGTGCATGATTAATGATTGTTAGAACATTTATTCAAAGGTCAGTAAATTATTTATTCCCACTCTTTTGAAACCCTTTTTTTTGCATTTCTTTATATTTAACGTTCTTTATTTTGGTACTTTTGACTGCGTTTTTAATAATGTACTTGCGTAATGTTTTTTTTAATATAACTGTGTTTTTAGTTCTATTTGTGTAATGTCCTTTTTTAATATGACTTCATTTTTTGTTTTACTTATGTAATGTATTTTTTAATATGACTGTTTAGGTTTTTTTTTTATGTAATATTTGCTACTAATATATTTTCTAGATACCACAAGTTTTAATGTTTGATATTTTTAATATGATTACATTTTTAGTTTTATTTATGTAATCTCTTTTTTAATTAACTTTATTTTTAGTTTTACTTGTGCATAATATTTATGCCTAATACGTCTTCTAGATGCCACAAATTTAATGTTTGACATTTTATATCTATTGCAAGTCAACATTTTAATTTTTTAAAGAAGATATTTATCCTAAGGCAATTAATGATTACTAAAATTTATCACTTGTACTTTATATTTACGAAATCTCAAATTTGAAACTTTTAAAATTTTAATTTAAAACCATAGAAATCTCTAAAAGATATACGTAAAAACAAAATATAATTTCAAGCGAATAATAAATTTAAATTTTAAAAGTTACAAAATGATAAGATGGAAAAAACATAAAAGAGAAAAAACAATAAAAATATTTACGAAATATATATTTAATAATTATCCACTCTTTTGGACAATTACTAATTTTCCAAATATTGGAGTAGCTTAAAAGTAGAATAATTTAAACTCTTTGGGCTAAAAACAAAAGGCCATATTTTAAATTAGTGGAACACTGTTGAAGGAAATTACACGTAGTGCGTTATCGTATAAATAGAATATGTATTAGGAATTTTAATGTATAAATTATGTATTATGGGCCATATTGGGATTTCTTGTTAACCATATTTAGTATTGTATTTGTGTCCTATTTAAAGGGTTCATCTAATGAAGGGTTGAGTAGGTTGTTCCGACAACACGTTATCAGCACGCTCAGAGCTAATAACTCTAACCCTAAGAAAAACTCTAGTTGCCGGCCACCATCACTACTGGTCTTCTCTAAGTCACCCAACCTTCAAAGTATGTATACTATTCATTAGAGATATTATATAAGGATATAATTATATACATGTCTAATATTAAAAACTGTTTATTACCTTGCTTAATTAACCAGCTGCATATATTGTTTTAATTCTTGCAGAGGAAACTAAGCTGCGGTGATTAGGGTATAAAACTTCACTATCATCAATGTCCAGTTATGCAATGAGAATATGTTTCGTTCTTTAATTTTATTTTCTTTTCCTCGATCGTCATACACCCACCATTACCAGAGGTGCTTGCTTTCGTATTAACACTTAGGATTGCATGTGTGGAGTGATGCCTTTTTTTTTGGTTTAATTTAAAAAAAATAAAAAAACAAAAAGTCATTACGATTAATTAGTCAGAGACCAAACAAAATTAAAGTTTTTGGGTTACTGATTTAATTATTTAAGCCTTCTTCTTAAATTGGGGTATTATCATTCTTAATCCTTCTCAATTTGTTTCTATAGTTGCGCATCCATCTCATCCAACTTGAACATGTTTATGATGCTTATATTCTTGTTTAGCTACAGTGAATTCCATGTGTTTTACCACGCCTTATTAATATAGTTACACATCTTACACCATGTTTGTAACCTTACCCACTATACCGAATTCTTTTTAAGATTCTGCCAAGTGGATTTTTTTAGCATGTGGCAGCCAAAAAGTTTTTTTTTTGGAACCTTCGTTTGATTTAAGGATTGAAAAATACATATATATATATATACATACATATATATATATATACATATTCGCTGTAACTTTCAATTTCCTACACTGAGGAGAAGAAGAAGATGAAGTGCTTTAAATTCTCATATATAATAATAATATCCAATATATATATGTCTCTTCTCGTGCCATTCGATGAGATCCATCTGTTATTTTTTAAATTTGTTTTATAATTTTCCAATTGGTTATGTATATATATATATATGTATATTATATATATATATATAAGGTAATATTTACATATATTAGTATATAAATGGGTACTGCCTGCATGACATCGTATATATAAACAATTTATTTATACTCAGATAAACATAAGGCTAATGAACAGTTAAATGCAACACTTATATATTCCGTTTATTCCTGTATGATAAACATTGGTATATATTTAATGTTCCCTCTGCACTTCTATATGATATAATTTAATTAATTTTCTATTTTATTTAAAAATAGTTTCCGTTTTAATTAATTTTCCTCTTTTATATTTTATGATATTTAGAGATATTCACAATTTTAATTATATGTTAGCCTATGTATCTTCTTATCAAATTGCCAATTATGCCCTGTCAACCATATATATATGTGAACTAGTTATAACTTTATCTACAGTTTGTTATACCACATTTTTGAATTTTTAGTATGTTATGCATATTTTTTATTTATTTATTTCTCTAATTGTTATAATTGTGATAAATAAAACATGCTAAGCAAATTTGACTATTATTTATATAATTGTGTTCCCTATAATTACCTCTATTGTTACTTGTTTTATTTAGTATGTTCTAAATTTGAAAGTTGACATGATGATGAAAGTTTATACGCATTATAATCATTATGATAAAGTATTTTCATATAGCATCGAAAATGTGACCATTATGAATCTTGGTTTTGAAATCTAATTCATATTCCTGAAAAATAACCAACATGGATGTACTTATAACTGTGTAATATTTTCTCTATTGTTTATTAAGATGGTCGACCCAATTCGACCAGAATTTGATATTTTGGACTCAGAAGGACTTGAGTACCATCAGTGGATTTTTAATGTAGAAACCTCTTTTGTGGCCAAAGAATACTATGCCACACTTGTTAACCCCAACGACCTCATAGACAAAGGACCGTCTGACAAGGTGAAAGCAAATGCATTAATGTTTCTAAGGAAACATATTGATCCCAGCCTACACTGGGAATACCTTCAGTTGAAAACACCTAAAGAATTATGGGATGCCCTTAAGGGACGTTTTGGGAACTTTCATGAAACTTTGCTCTCAGAATTGACCGTTCAGTAGAATAAAATTTGCTTGCTTGACTATAAAAGGGTTAACAACTTCAACAAGGATATGTTGCGCCTAAAAGCACGTATCAATTTCTGTTGAAAGGATCTCACAGAAGATGATATAATTCAAAAGACTCTTTCCACGTTCCCTACTTTAGCATTTATACTAGCGAACCAATATAGGCTCGAGTATGATAACAAAATAATCATAACATTCAATAAACTAATCAATCTACTGCAAGTGGCTAAAAGGTATAATGAGGTTCTTTTGAATAACAATGCTAGACCCGTCGGGACAAAGAAAATTCCTGAGGCTAACTACGGTAAGATGAACAGTGGAAAGAACCCCAATGCAAAGGGGGTTAGACGTACTGATCCCTACTCACGTGGCAATAATGCACAACGTAAAAAGGGACGTGGGAGTCACGGTGCAGGTCGTGGAGGCTCTTCCAAAGTATGGAGAATAAATGGTGCAAGTGAACTAAGTGGCAAGAGAAACAAAATGAAAAATGCACCTAAAAACCCTCTGATCAAAAAAGAAAGCGTTGGCGATGAGCCATGTTACAGGTGTGGAGTTGTTGGGCATTGGTACAAGAACTGCCATGCAAGCGCTAAAGTAGCAGCGGGTTATAAGAAATATCGAGAATTTAAATAACAAGAATCTCATTTTATGAATGAAAAAGATAATGACGCTAATGTCAACTTCACAATCACATACTTTAGTGGCAAGAAGGAATTTGCTCAGTCAATGGATGCACTCAATTTTGACCGATCTGTTTTATTCACTTTATTTTTCAGAAATAATTGAACAGGCATATTGCATAATTTTTAATTAGACAATGGTTTTGTCTTAAAGGTTATGATTGATTGAATGGATTGGATTTCTGAACAAGATATTGGATTGATTATCGTTGATTTTATTAATTAAATTTCGGACTTTATTCTGATGTATTTAATATTTTCAATTTTTTTATGTCAATGGTTCGGATTTTATACTCGATTTTATTATTGTATGAATGACTCGAGGAGAACTTGAATGTTTAGTTGATAGTGGAACGACCCATACCATTTTAAGGAATATGCAATTATTTGTTAAATTAATAGCCCATAATTCCTATGTAACTATAATGATCGGATTATCGCAAGTAATAAAAATGTAAGGTAACGCCAAATTTTTGTTGCCTAACGGCACATTATTTAAAGTCAGACGATTTGTATGCACCAAGAGCTACCCGAACTTTACTGAGTTTCAAAGATAGTCGTGACAACGGTTTTCATATAGAAACTTATTGTGAGAATGGAATATAATACCTTTATATTACCTCTAATGAATGTGGAAGAAAACGCAACTTAGAAAAACTAATGAGTCGTTCTAGTGGACTGTACGTCACTACTATTCGGATTATTGAATCGTATGTTGTCACAAATAATGAAATGTGGGACGCTGACTCATACAGGCTTTGACACGACTGCCTAGGACATCCTGATCGTAACATGATGATCCATATTTTAAAGAACTCATATGGATATCCATTATTTTGAGTAAAAAATAAAATGGGACAAAAAATCGTCACACTGTAAGGTGTCGATTATAATACTGTTCAAAAATAGAACTTACCTTCTAAAGTACCAGAAACACTACGACCCTCCCATTATGCTTCTTTGACTACGTCACATCACTCATTTTGCAAAGCATGCTCTTTAACAAAAACAGGATCGAGACTTTCCTATGCTAAAGATACAAAAGAAAATATTCCATTCTTACAAAGGATACAATGAGATATCTGTGGACCTATCCATCTAGAATGCGGACCATTCAAGTACTTTATGGTTCTGGTGGATGCGTCAACACGCTGATCACACATCGCATTACTGTCCACAAGAAATAATGCATATGCAAAACTCCTAGCACATAATATACGTTTAAAGGCTCACCACCCTGATCATCACATCAAGTCTATAAGGCTTGACAATGCTGGAGCGTTTACATCAAAAACATTTAATAATTATTGCATGTCTATTGGGATTGATGTAGAGCATCATGTTCCCCATGTGCATACACAAAATGGTCTCGCAGAAGCCACCATAAAAAGATTATAGATGGTGGTCAGGGCGACTTTACTTATTCGTTTCAAACCAACTGCTAACCAACTATTTTATGTGTACCAGTTGGTAACTGGATATGAGCATGACATTTCACACTTACGCATATTTGGTTTACCAGTATATGTGCCAATTGCGCCCTCACAACGCAATAAAATGAGTCCCTAGAGACGATTAAGCATTTATGTTGGATATGAATCCCCAACAATTATCCGCTATTTAGAACCCTTGGTAGTCGATCTTTTTATTGCTAGATTTGCGGATTGTCACTTCGATGAAACAGTCTTCCCGTCGTTAGGGGGAGATAAAAACAAGGATTTTCCAAGAGAATAACATGAATTATCGTGGCTTGTTCCTACCCTATCTCATTTTGATCCCCGCACTTCACAGTGTGAAAATGAAGTGAAAAGAATAATTGATCTATAGAACGTAGCAAATTTGATGATTGATGCGTTTACTAATATCGCAAAAGTAACGAGTTCACACATACTAGCTGCAAATGTGCCTGCAAGGTTAGAAGTCCCCAACAAGGGGCGCGGTGTCGCAGATTGAAATACTGCAACCACACTTAGTAGAGATGTGATTAAGGCCGTGGCTCCTCAAAGGAAGATGGGGAGGCCACTTGATTCGACTGACACTCACCAAGGAAGAAAAGGGAGAGTAAGGCACAAACCGATCCATTAATCATCAATGAAAAGAACCCTTCTTATGAGATTATCTCTAAATTATAGTTATATCCATGAATCAGTACTGGAGGATACTCCAATGTTTGAAATGATTCTCGAGAACAAAGAAATCTCAATGGATTATGAGAGGGCATACGAGTTGATGCAAAGATCTTCTATACATATTGATGATATATTTGTATACACTGTTGCTTAGGAAATCATAGAACACGATGATGTTGAACTTTGCTGTGTTGTAGAATGTCAATAAAGAGAAGATTGGCCTAAATAAAAAGAAGCAATCTAGGCAGAATTAGATTCTCTGGCAAAAATACAGGTATTTGGTCCGGTAGTGCTAACCCAATCAAGTGTAAAGCCTGTATGACATAAATAGGTATTTGTCAGAAAGCATAATGAGAAGATTGAAATTCTAAGGTACAAGGCTCGCCTTGTGGTGTAAGGTTTCTCACAACGCCCTGGACGAGGAGACATACTCTCCCGTACTGGATGTTATACCATTTCGCTACTTAATTAGCTTCGTTGTTTCTGAATGACTGAAAATGTAGCTCATGGATGTGGTTACTACAAATCTCTATGCGAATCTTGATTCATAGATATATATATGAAAATATCTGATGGCCTTACATTACCTAAGTTAAGTGACTCTAAACCACGGAGTGCGTTTGCAATTACGTTAAAACGCTCACTTTACGAATTAAAACAATATGGACAAATGTTGTTTACCCGTCTAAGTGACTACTTGACTGAGCAGGGATATAAGAACGAGGAATTACGCCCCTGCGTATTTATAAAGAAAATAAGTTTCGAATTTGCAATTATAACTGTATATGTTTATAGCATGAACATAATAGGTACTCTTGATGAAATAAGAGAAACTAGTTACCCGAAATCCGAATTTGAGATGAAAGATCTTGGAAAAACTCAATTCTGTCTAGGTCTTGAACTCGAACATCGAACTTGTAGAATATTAATCCACTAGTCTGCGTATGTCCAAAAGATGCTCAGGCGATTCAATATAGACAAAACGCATTTTGCTAGCACTCTCATGATCGGTCGAAGTTTGGATCCAAGAAAAGATCCATTTCGTCTAAAGGAAGATGACGAAAATGTGTTAGGAGCTGAAATTCCCTATCTAAGTGTAATAGGCGCATTATTGTACTTGGCTCAATGTACTCGACCAGATATAGCATTCTTAGTGAACTTGTTAGCTAAATTTAGCTTAGCGCCAACGCAACATCACTAGAACGGTATCAAGAATATTTTTCGATATTTAAAAGGAACCATTGACTTGTGACTGTTCTTTCCTTATAGAGAGGTAAAAGGAATTGCAGATGACACGACAATTTATAAAGCAGATGTTGATGTCGAAAAGGTTAGCCCCTATATTAAAACCCCAAATGATATTTTAAATGGTTTTGCTTATGCATGGTACATTTCTGACCCACATAAAGGTCGTTTCTGAACTAGTTATGTATTCACTATTGGGAACACGGCAATATCTTAGAGATCAACCAAGAAAACTTTTGTGGCCATCTCCTCAAACCACTCTGAGATCATCGTTCTGCATGAGGCAGTTCATGAGTGTATATGGTTAAGGGCAATCATTACACATATTCGAGGGACTAGTGGTTTGAGTTCTACCACTGAAGAGCCTACTTGCATTTATGAAAACAATGTAGCATGTATCGAACAAATGAAGTTAGGTTATATCATGGTTGATAATACAAAACATATATCTCCGAAGTTTTTCTATAATTAGCAATAACATGCTCTCCTCAAGATTCAAGTGAATTAAGTAAGATCTAAGGAGAATGTGGCAGATTTGTTTACTAAATCTTTGCTTAAGGCTATATTTGAAAAACATGCGAAAAGCATAAGAATGCATAGGCTTTCCAAACTCCCCTAATCGATGTAAGGATCAGGGGGAGTGTAGACTTAAGAAGAAGTCTAACACGCATTGTACTCTTTTCCTTCGACCAAAGTTATTTTTTTCCCACAGGGTTTTTATTACTTTGTAAGGTTTTTAACAAGGCAACGATTCATGCATAAGCTTTTCAAATTCCTTGATTAATGTGAACATTAGGGTGAGGTGTAGACTTGAGGGGGAGTCTACATGTCACACCCGAACAACAAAAATAATACTTACTTAAAAATACTATTAAATTAAAAGAACATAATAATATTATCATTTCCAAAATCAACATTATCCCATATCCATGATTTTTTTTAAACAACCTTGTCTTTAAAAAGTAATACTAACAAATATTCACAACTCACACACATATAAGGATGTCTAGTCAAAGTATCCAAGACAAGACTAGTAAATATTTACATCTCAAAACTTGTCGTTTGTTTGTGTTTAACTTATTGACAAAATATACAATAAACAAAAACGACGTAGTGTCTTTTTCTATAAACCTTCACACCCATCCTAGACCTGGTAGTGGATATCCCTTCTTAATACCTGTAAAAAGAAACATATATAAAGGTATGAGCTATAGGCTCAGTGAATGCATCACTTTTCTCAACAATAATCTGTAAAAGTATATATATATACACATATCATATATAATCAAATTCAATTCCCATCCTCTAGCCATCATATAAGGTATCAGATGTACTACACATATAACCACTCTCTAACCTAAATTATTAGGCATCAAGCATCCATACCATATACACATCTTCTAACCCTATATATACTGGGCATCAAATGTATCACACACATAACCGCTCTATAGCCTCAATTATTAGGCATCAAGCATCTATTCTATATACACATCCTCTAGCCCTATATATACTGGGCATCAGATGTATCACACACATAACCGCTCTATAGTCTCAATTATTAGGCATCAAGCATCCATTTTATATACCTATCTTCTAGCCCTATATATACTGGGCATCAGATATACCTTTCCATAATATTCTTTCAATCAAGTCACAACTCAACTCCACTTTACCAAACATGATAATATCTACATACATATTCCACACCACCCTTCACATTTATACATTCAAATGTATATATATATTCCAAGTGAGTACACTCACCTCAAATCCACACCAACGTAATTCCAAGTTCTATTTTCTCGGTGCGTTAGAAGTATATGTTCCTTCACCTACCAATCTAACATAATTAGTATTCCAATTCTACATAAATATAATCATTTATAAGTATGAAAAATACACTAACAATTACACAAATGTATACTCCTTATGCACTTGTTAATTTACAACACATTACAACCTTTCAGAATTATGTGCAGTCCGAATCCCCTGCACAAACTAGGTACTTTTCATTCTCCGATAATTCCCATTTTTAGAGTAGTTACACAACATCTTTACAAACAATATTCCAGAATTTAAGCATAATCCAACGGCTAAAACATCAGATATTCACAAAACAACTCAGTACAAACATGTTGTCCAGAATATAGCGTATGGCAATAGTCCAACTTCATGGATTAAAATATAAAAATTGGCTAAGAGATAGGTGATCTACCATATATTTCTGGAAAGCTCTGTGTGTCTACTTTTTAATGCAATTTACGGTGCATAAATTAGAATTTTCTGCAAGGAGTTATAGCAATTCTCCCACAGTGACACCAATATGCCAGAATTATAAAACTTATAAATTTTTAGCATGATTTCTTCTTAAATCATCTATTATTATCTCTTCATGATCAAGAAAATTCAATTATATCATCACAACACATAAGAACACCAAGAAACAAACTCAAAATTATGTTATTTCATTTTCAATCATAATTTTTCAATTTTAATTACTACAAACACAATAAAAGGATGATAAAAACATAAATAACATAGTTTTAACTTACCAAACTTTAATTCTCTTATTTTTCTTATTTTTCTCTTCTTCTCTTTGTTTTTCTCTTCTTCTCCCTGTTTTTCTTTTAATTTTCTCTTATATTTTTAAGACCATCAATTGATTCAATCATACACATGTTATGTCATTTACACACTACCCCCCTCAACTTCTATTTCACACAACTAAATACACTTACATACTTTATATTTAAATAAGTTTCTCATGAATTATTATTCTAACATGATTTCTTATAATATACACAAATCTAACTCACATTTTTCCCATAAAATCAAACATCATGGCAAAATTCCCAATACCACTATTCACCACACATTAGGAATAAATTAATATTATCAAATGCACAAACATGATTATAAATACTAATAAATACTTAAACATGTTTAAATGATACTAAAATATTGGTTTTAAGATTCGGAATGTCACACTACCATCAACATGATATTATGTTATACTATTTTTCTTAAACTAAGGTTCATTTTTTCCACTAGGTTTTGTTGCTTGGCAAGATTTTTAACGAGGTAAAGATACGTGCAAACTCTATTGATCGAAGTAATGGTCAAAGAGAAATATAGAGTCAACGAATGAAGTCTAACATATTTATTATAATGTTGTACTATTTTCCCTTCGATCAAGGTTTTTACCTGACAAGGTTTAATGAGGCAACAAGACATGTACTATTCTATCTCCGACTCAGCATAAGGGAGAGTGTTGAAAAAAATATGTAATAGTGTGCTATCGTATAGATATAATATGTATTAGGAATTTTACAGTGTAAATTATTCATTATGGGCCATATTGGGCTTTCTTGTTAACCCTGTTTACTATTGTATTTGTGCCATATTTAAATGGCTCATCTAATGAATGGTTGAGTAGAGTTGTTCCCACAGGAAACACTTCATTTTCGTATAGTATACACACTTATTAAAAGTTGGCAAACAAAATGTTTTAAATTTAAAAATAGTATTTTATCTTTTAAAACAAAATACTTTTTTATGTGATTGAATCCCTAAAACGCTTACATTATTATTACTATAGTCTCGATATAAATGAGAATGGTCATGTTTTTAAGAAAAAAAAAAGAAGAGGAAGGATAGTCTATTTTGAGAAGTAAACGAATGGATTTTTTTCATATAATTTTGCAAAATAAATTATCTTTAAAAAATTTTATTAAAAAATTCAATGAAGAATTAAAAAAATTTTAAAATTTTATTAAAAAATTTTATCAAGATAAAGTAAAGGAAGATTAGGAGGGATATAAAACTTACCTCTCTAACAAAGAGCAAAACAAAACTTTTAAAGAAAAGTCGAAAGGAATAACAAGAAGGGGGAAGTGCAATGAAAATTTGATATAATTCGGTGAAGATAATCATTTCAAATATTTTTGAATTAAATATTTTGATAAAATTCGGTGGAGATGAACTCTATAGTGATTTGATCAACTCATTATGAAAATTTGATATTAATATCCATATCATATTCTTCAGAAAAATATGTGTCGACATGTTGTATAATGTATTCTTTTTGTCGATATTGAATGCAATTTCATAATATGGAATTAACATACTAAAGATCGTATATTAGATTAAAAAAATGAATGTATTTTAAACAAGAAAAAAAAGAACATGTAACTTATTAAACAATTATTTTTGGTATATAATATAAATTAATATTGTATACTTAATATATGATATAATAATATATTCGATTTCGGAGTAAGGGAAATAAAATATAATCAAAGCAATAGGTGTGAATTTGTACATTTATTATAACAGGACCTGAATCTTACAACCACTAAGAAAAAATGCTTTAAAGATTGAATGTACAAAGGTTGTGACAACATAAATTATATCAACAGTCTTATAACAAAGAGAAAAAAAACTCTTTGAAAATTGAGGATAGAACAAAGATAAATGCTCGTAAAATACACTTTGAAATATAAAAATTTTAATTAAAAGAAGCCCTTCCAAAAAAAGTGAATGCCGAAACAACAACCAAAAAAATAAAAATAAAATATAAGAAATAAATACTCGAATGAACAAGTATAAATATTCATAACTTTGAATTATATCTCTATCCAAAATAGCTAAGCACGCGTACTCATCTTTACTCTAATCCCGACTGTGGGTGATGTAAATCTGACCAAACTCAAAAAAGATAGAATCGGCCCAAATTGATAAAGTTGGCAACCAAATTTAACAAAAATGGTGGTAATGAACAGTGAAATAATAGTAATGAGAATGAAATTTTTGTTGGTGTAGGCAGGTTCCTCCGGTAGATTTTATACCCATTCCGACAGTACATCCTCCCTGGGTGTATATTGGCATTCTTCACTAAGCTCTAATGGCTAGAGAGAGGGAGAGAAAGAGAGAGAGAGTGCTTGTGTAGTAGTGAATTGGCTAATCCCCTGCTATAGGTTTATCTTGTCCTATTTATACAATTAGGATAGGGTTTGGTAAGATAGAAAATTATTATAAATGATAAACTTAATCACCACTCCAAGGTTACAGGTATTCATGACATTGTTCACACTAATGGAAGTGGTTATTTTTCATTGTTTATCCTCCACAACTTACCTACCTCTTATCCATAACTCATCAATTGTTGATCGGTCAACTATCTAATCAAATGGTATCCTTAACTTCATCAGCTAGAAGGAATTCTAGCCAAACAAGAGATCTAGCTCCCATACAGGCCCATAGCTTATGTGCTGTGTTTGGCTCAAGGTCTAAGTACAAAATTATCCTCCTATACTATCAATTCCATATAAATTAAAGGAGGAGAAAAATCTCACAAAATTTATATCTTTGTTCTTAAATTAATTCAAAACTGGGTCAGCCTTAGGCTGCCGTCTAAGGCCGGCTTAAGGCCTCCGATGTAGCAGGTCTCCCGATTTTTTCATGGCCTTAAATATATATATATATATATATATATATATATATATTATAATAGTTAAAATAATTTTGCGTTAAACATAAATACTATTAGTAGCAATTGGTGTAGTGGGCTAAAGTGTAAACTGTTGAATTATGGATCTCGGGGCTCAGGAGTTCGAGCCCAAAAATCTCTCAACTTTTTTCTAACCTTACTCCATATCACATACTACCAATGATGGTCCTCTAAATAGATCAATTTGGTCTTATAAAATAGTCTTCAATGTCTAATTCAAAATAGTTCACTTCCTATTTAAAAATTGTTATTTGGTCTTTGTCAAAAATATTTTTTGTAATTCAATTTTTTAATAACTAAGCCCCGTTAATTTAAATTCTTGCCTCTATTAATATTTTTTAGTATGGTCCAATATTAATTGGTAAAAGCTAAACTCTTATGGACGAAAATAAAAAAAAACAAAAGAACTTACGAAGTTTAACTGCTTAAATAAAAGCTAGACCCACCCATTGACATAACTTAAGAATACAATTATTTTAATTACTAATGTAAAAAAAATTATTGTATCAACTTCTAAAAAAATTTAGACTTTCTATTTTATACTATTTGCATGAATATAAGTTGCTTTTGTGATTTTTCAGTATTAAGGTCGGAGATCAATTATCATGAATTTGAGAAATCATAAAATAGTAGTTTTTCTAAATAAAAAAAATTGTTTAAAATATATTTACTCATACAATTATTTATATTATTTAGAATTGAGATTTTTTGGTTTGTTGTTTGTTGGTATGAAAATATAGAGAAGGTTTATTTTCAACCACACAGTCAAATGATTAAACAATGATTAAAATGACAACAAATTAGCAAGAAAAAAACTATAACGTATAAATGATGTTCCCCCTATATGATGATAAGGGTAAATCCAATTTTCGTGAATAGAGTTAGGAGCTCGGGGTGCTTTATATTGTAATGAATGAGTTTAAATTACAAGTAAACGATATCTCTCTAGCTATTATATCCCTATAATATTATAATTGGAAGAGTTCTAAGCCGCTCGGAGCCTAAATATTTTGCATTCGGAGCTTTATTGCTTGCCTTAGAGCTCCATCTCTCCTTGTATATATCTCTTGAATAATATTTCTTTGCTTTGTCATTCCATAGTAAAAGCTTAGTTGTTAAAGGAAGTAATACTTCCCATATATATATATATAACAAAGGGAGAAATGTATGAGAGGGCTTTTAGAGCAGGTCCAGAGCCATCCGTGATCATCACTAACTCTGACTTTATTTCTCCATGTATTTCGGTGCATTTAATGCAATTGGTATGCATTTAATAGAGTTGGTAGCAGATGCCCATGCTGCCTATATTTACTCTGGCGTAGTAGTTGGCCAGGGAGCTTCAGAGCTCGCTGAAAAAGCTCTGGTATTCGACTTCCAGGATTCGATGTATGAAAACAATGATTGAGTTAAATGTGCATACTATTTGGAACTCTGGCCCCTAAATGGTGTTCAAAACAGAGCTCTCGAGCCCCCTTGCCACAATGGACTTGGTTGCTGACGTGGATGCCATACATTTTCTTGCGATTGGCTAAGTAGATTGGTTAATTAATTTACTCTATTAATTGCCCCATATCCTTGCCATTTAGCTCGGAGGAGCTGATTGGGGAGGATAAGCTCCTTTCAAGAGTCTGATAGAGCTCTGAACTTTGACGCATGAGCTATTTGGGGTACGATTTTTTTATGAGTGACTAAGTCCGATGATTTTGTCGATCTTATCAAAATGTGTTGAACATTTGAGTCGTGGGCCTTATCCATGCCCTCCAACAGTTATTTAGAGCTTTTTATTGAGCTATTACTTTATGAGCTAACGTGTCTATCCGTTTTGAATTTCTCAAAAAACGTGTAAACCTACTATAGTGGTTTTGTTGAGTGGACATTTAATTAGTTTCTCATACACACCTTATATTTCACTTCGTTTTTCTTAAACCTGTGGCGCTTTAGAACTCGGAATTTTGAAGTTATTTTTCTTTTCTGCTAGCCTGGCATACATGGGACCCTTGAAAAACTCTTTTAAAAGGTTCTCAGGCATCCCCTTTGAGGATCTCATTAGGTCAGTTCATCACTTCGGACCTACGACACATCTCTATTCCATAATTTTTCTGATGGAACGCTTAACAGACCAAAGGCAAAACCTTGGAATCCCTCTTCAAAGTGAGGTGGTTCTTCTTCAAGCACAATTTCGACTGTTGCTCTTTCAATTAAGACTATCTCTATTTATGATAGCAATATGCAAATGACTACCATCTTCCTCCGTCATACTATTGAGTCTTCTGAGGACGCCATTAAGGCGTACTCAATCTATTAGTGCGAAAATCTAGAGCATGTTTATTTCTGATCACACAGTCAAATGATTGAACAATAATTAAAATAACAACAAGTTGGCAAGAAAAATACTATAATATATATAGGAGGTTCGTCTTATATGAGGATATAGGTTAATCTTCTCTTGAATAGAGCTAGAAGCTCCGGGTGCTTTATATTATAATGAATGGGTGTGAACACCTCATTTTGCAACCCCCGGAATAATCCTGATCTCCAAAGCACTCATGCATGCAAGAGCATTCGTAGATGCACACATACCATGTACATGTGATACATGTCAAAGAATAAAGTCAAAAGGATGCCCGGATGAGAAGTTACGAGAATTACAAGAAATTGTTGAAATTGGAAACCGTCAAAACTCCTGGAAACTTGTGAAAGGAGAGTTTCATATTTATGATCATCCTCAAACTTTGAGGGTTGTTATACATTACCATAAGGAGTAGCATACTCGAAAATCAGCTCGATCCGACCGTCGGATCTCCGAAAATTCAAAAAATTGGGAGTTCATTTCAAGTGATCAAATTTAGGCCTTCTCGAAGTTAAAATGATATGAAGTTTGGTCAGTATATAGGTATTATTGTGGTGAAGAGCATATTCAAAGTTCAGCTTTGTTGGACATGGGATCATCAAGAATCAATTCGTCTATCGTTCAATTCTAGTCGAAATGTCCTTCGTAGTAAATTAAACTAAATAGAGGCCTTCGCGAATCCTGATCAACCTAAAATTTGGACACAAGTTAGAAAACATTTAAAGGGAAAACATATCCAAAATTCAACAAAATACAAAGGTTAGAAATTTACTTGTCATACAAACAATTAACCTTGTTTACAAGAAGTACCTTTCCTACGCGAGAACAAACTTTTTGTACCAATCCGAGGAGACCGGGTCCTTCCCGAACTCCGATCGTCTTCAAATTTTTGAAGGTCTATAAGACTTTTATTGTTAATATATATCCAAAAATTATCATGATCCAACGGTTAGAACTTGACTTGTCGTACAAACAAGTGACCTTGTCTACAATAAGTACATTTCCTCGCGAAAACAAACTCTTCGTACCAATCAGAGCAAAAGGAGATCTTCCCGAACTCTGATCGACCTAAAATTTTGATACGATCTAGAAGACTTCTATTCTCAACACATATCCAAAAATCAGCATGATCCAACAGTGGGAAGGCTTCGCGATAAGCTCCAAGAGTCCTGGTTGCAATCTCTTTTCTTGCTCTCTAAGCATTTTTTCAACTATAAATAGACCTCCCCTCCATTCATATTTTTCATTAATAATCAAGGGAATTTCGTGGTACACATCAAGAGACCCTTACTCTCTCCCTCCAAAGAGGCTCAGGTATAATTTTCTTTCTCTTCTTTTATTTATTCGTCAGTTTTATAATTCATATTCTTGTCTGCATAATTTTTATCACTTGATAGCTTTCCAAAACCCCTTTTCAAATTATTTTTCAATACTAAAGGCGTATAATAAACCCTAATCTAATTCCAAAATAGTATTATTACTTTCTTACTTTTTCAAAAGACCGGATTAGCGGCATTGTTATACGAAGTAATTGATAATCGCTATATATCTAATCTAACTCATAGATTGCGGTGTGTATGTGATGAATACTCGATTATGAGAGCACTAGTGCCATCTATACCGGTTTAATCCATAGACCATGGTACAAAATTGGTTAACTCGCCTCATATTACGTCGAATATAAAATTCAACATCGAATCAGTTTTTGAAAAGCCCAATGCTTTACAAAACCACTTGTTTCATTGCATCTATTATTTTCAAACTCTCTTTTTCAAATCACACACACACTTATTTTCAAAATCTTAGGCGAACTAGAAAACACATCGTTTTCATCACATCCCTAAAATTCCAATTTCTAAGGCAAGCACGAAAAACTGTAAAAAAATAGCAATAGCATGCGAGAACTAAATTATAACACACGCATATTCTACTTAAGAGACCGAAAGGGCAAATTGGGTGCCTAACACCTTCCCGATTTGTAACTTAATCCCCAAACTTTTGAATCAACTGGTTGCGCATACATTGTGTATAAGAGGATATTTAGTCCATAAATGCGTCTCTTTTACACAATTTTTTTTGTTTATTTAGTAAAACAAACTGGCAACTCTTATTCTTTTCAAAAACCGATTTTTAAAGCAACACGGAATCGCCACCCACGAGGACCCCAGGTGACGAGAACGCGGGTTCTGACAATGGGTCCAAATTACAAGCAAATGATCTCTCTCTAACTATTCTATCCCTATAATATTACAATTTGGAGAGTTTTAAGCCACTCAGAGCCTAAATATTGTGCACTCGAAGCTCTGTTGCGTGCCTTAGAGCTCTATCTCTCTTGAATATTCTTTCTTTGCATTGTCGTTCTGTAGTAAAAGCTTAGTTGTTAAAGGAAGTAAATGATTCCCATTTATATATGATAGCGGGAGAAATATGTGAGATGGCTCTTAGAGCAGGTCCAAAGCCATCTTTGATCATCGCCAATTCTGACCTTCCTTCTCCATGTATTCCGGTGCATTTAATTCAGTTGGTATGCATTTAATGGAGTTGAGAGAGGTTATGAGGCGCTGGCATAGTTAGTAGTAGTTGATGCTACCTGTATTTACTCTGACGTAGTGGTTGGCCAGGGAGCTCGAAACTTGCTAGAAAAGCTCTGGTGTTCAACCTTTAGGATCCAATGTACGAAAACAATGTTTGAGTTGAATGTGCACACTCTCTGAAGCTCTGGCCCCTAAATGGCATTCAAAACAGAGCTTTTGAGCTCGCCTTACCATAGTGAACTTGGTTATTGGCGTGGATGGCCACACATCTTCTTGCGATTGACCGAGTACATCGGTTAATTAATTTACTCTATCATTGTTCAAAGAAATTTTCTTTTAATCTTTATTTGAACATAAACTCTGCTACTTAATAAATGCAAAGACCTAAAATTGTAATTTTTTTTGTTACTTAAATATTCGATACCCGGTTAACTATTGCTAGTTGTTAATGCAATAAGTGTGTATTGATTTTTATTTGTCTCGAACTTTTTAATAGAATTATATACATTTTGCATTTGGATCTGGTATTAACTGACCCTTGAACGATGAATATTCATTACTAAATAGCGGTCCTTATACGAATTGTTCGATATAAATTATTTGATATATTAGATCATTTATGTAAAAGGGCTATAAGAAAAAAGTTCGCCTAGATCTCCTTAACATTCAGAGCCAGCCCTAATTCAAAATTAATACCATATTTAACAAAATCTTCTACCAACTTCTTAGATCAAATTTTAGAAATGAAATACTGGGAAACTAGGCCGTAGTTTTCTATTTAAACAAAATCTTGAACTCAGTCTACCTTCTCCATCCAAATTCTTTTCCTCAATTAACAAATGCTACTGGTCAGGAAAGATAACCCACCGCAGTATTTATATACGCACACCAACAACAACCCGCAAAGGTTCAATTAATTAAATTTTATTATATTGAAAAAGACCTTTATTCTTTCACACTCAGAAAATCAAATAAAATAATGAAAACACACTATAGACAAAATAGCACCTCTTTCTCTCTCTATACACATGCAAAACACACACATAAAGCACAACTCATCACACCACATTCCTTTTTCAGCTTTTTCAGATAGAAAAAAAAACCACTTGCAAGAAAAGTAAAAAAGAAATTTCATTCATCTTCTTCAATTCGATCTTCAATTCCTTTGGATCCATCCCTTTGTGATCTGCTTCTTCATATTCATGGATACAGCTCAGTGGCCACAGGTACACACACACAGATCTATAAATATCACCATATAATTGTTCATCTCTTTAATCATGTATATATATAGATACAGATAGGGAGCCCATCTCGATCACTTTTTCTTTGTTCATTTGGTTGTCATTTCATCACATAATTGCTATATATGCACTAGTTAAATTGATTTCTTTATCTCTTAAGTCTTAATTGTACACTTCTTAGAAATTAAGATGATTTTGTTCATATATATGTAGTTATATATATATAGTACAACTCCTTCCTCACTCTATATATATATCAGTTCTTTTCTTTAACTTGTTTCAATTTGTGTTCCACTTTAACTTTTCTTTTTGTTTTCTTATACATCATAAATGTGACAATTAAAGGGTTTTTTTTCCTTTCTTCTTCTTCTTATTTTTTTTTATTTTTTTTTTGTATAAAACATCAAAGGTGTTATAACTACTAGTTTTCTTTTCCTTTGAACTTTTGTTTATGATTTTTGAGATCGGCGCGTTTAATTAATTTGTACTTGTGTCTGAATCCAAAACTTGAAATCTAAACGCAGATATTCAAATTTATAGAACCATTCAAATTCTTACGTTTTTGAAATCTTAATCTATTCAAATTAAGACTTCAGAGATAAAAACAAAAAAAACCGTCCATTTGTATTCTTTGAATCTGAAAATTCTTCCACTCTTAGATATTTCTTAATTAATTAGATCTTGAAACATGCATATAATTATTAACAAAAACCAAAATTTCTTTTTTTGATCTTGTTGTTTTTGGGTTTTAATTAGGAGATAGTGGTGAAGCCATTGGAAGAAGAGATCATAGTAACAAACACATGCACAACTACTCCAAAGCCATCATCATCCTTAGAGAGGAAAATTAGGCCACAAAAGGTACAAGCCTTGAACTGCCCAAGGTGCAACTCAACCAACACAAAGTTTTGCTACTACAACAACTACAGCCTCACTCAGCCAAGATACTTTTGCAAGACTTGTAAAAGATACTGGACTGAAGGTGGGTCCCTCAGAAACATCCCTGTTGGTGGAGGATCAAGAAAGATCAACAAGAGACACCATTCTTCTTCATCATCTCCATCAAAAAAGTTTCCTCATTTAGTAGTATCATCTCCTCTTCAAAACCCTAAGATCACTACTAATGGGCCAAATGAGGCCCATGATCTGAATTTGGGCTTTAAGCCCACTAATGATTTCAAAACTTTCTCTGAATTCATGCAACTGCCTAATTTGCCCTGTTCTTCTTCTAGCCCTAATTCTGCACATCTCTCTGCTTTGGAGCTACTGAGTGGACTCACATCAAGGGGTTTAAATTCCTTCGTGCCAATGCAGATTAACGATCCGAATGCGGTTTACTCATCTGGGTTTCATAATTTGCCTGAATTTAAGTCTTCTTTGAGTTTTAATTTGGATGGGGTTGGGGGCTATGGGGATCAAGAGAGTACTAGTGGGAGGCTCTTGTTTCCATTTGAAGATTTGAAAGTACAACCCTCAAGCACAACAAATGAAGTTGAGCACAGTAATAGAGAGAATGGAGATTCTAGTGGGTACTGGAATGGGATGTTAGGTGGAGGATCATGGTAAAGAAGACGAGTAATGCTACACAGACCAATTAACCTGGCCGATGTTGTAGATCAACTGATGTGGCAAAAGCATTCATTTGATCAGTATGCAGTATCTCAATGAATGCACTGACGCATAAGTTAGTCTGCAGAAGTACGTCAGATTATTTAGTCCATGTATCATTGCTCATAGAAGATACATACACAACTATCAGATCGATCTCTCTCTTTTCTTTTTCATTTTCTGATATTTATTTATTTTTGTTTGGATTTCTTCAGAAACTAACTGATGATGGGATTCAAGGGGCACTTTCCTTTTAGAGTTTCCTCTTGATTATCTTATCCTTTTACTCGATCTTTGATCACGTACAGTTGGTATTTGAAGCTTATTTTAGGTTAGCTTCAGTTGCATGAGGGGTGATCGCTTGTGTGCTACTACGTACTCTGTGTAATGGTAGAAGAAGGTAGAGATGATCCAGAAAAGCCCAGATTTTTGAAGGGCGAGAGTCTTTGATATCATGTTATTATTGGTTGGCATGGGTTGGATATAAATTTAAGAATAATGTACAACGTGCAAGTTTAATTGTATTTAGTTTTTTTGTGGATGGAAAAAGAGTGCTATATATATATTAGACATGCATGGTATTGGTATTAGCTAGTGTTGATAATCTTTAATTTGCTTGGGAGTGTAGTCTTTGCATTATTAATCTGCATGTCTATTTTGATCAGGTCTCTATTTTTTTAATTTGTTTTTTTGGTTCTAGGGTTACTTTAATTCATGGGGTGTCTGGGCCAGTTTAATTTTGCGCACCTCGACTAATCCTCGCTCACAGTATGTAGCTACCGTTGGCCAAGCATTATTTTTAACAACGCCGAGAATCGACCTTGAGAGCACCAAGTCAGTCCCAAGGTTGTTCCGGTGACAACCTCATATCACTGGGTTAAGAGGCTGACTAATACAGCATAAGTTATAGACTCAGGAAGAGTTAGGGATGGCAATAAAACTCAACCCGGCAGGTTTTTGACTCGACCCAATCCGAATGGGGCGGATTCAGGTTTTAGAATAAAAACCCGCTATCAGTTCCAATTTACACAAAATTAACCCCTTTGACCTGGTCTCGCCCCAAATATAACATTTTTTCCTTAAAACACCCTTATATAATAGTATAATTACTATAGAGCGGGGCGGGTATGGATTTATAAATACACTATTTGGGTCGGGTTTTGAAAAATAAAACCTGCACTAAGCTAAGTTGGGTAAGTTGAGTTTATATGACCAAACCCAACCCGTTATCATCCTTAGAAAGAATTTACATATAAATGCGAAAATTTGATTTGTCAGAAATGTATCTTATATCTTAATTCTTAAATTACCATACTAATACGATGGGTTGAACTTGAAATCTTACCATTTTACCGGCCTAATAGCCCAACGGATGTAAATTGTCATATATATTAATTTATAATTGAGAGATCGAATCATCGTGTAAGATAAGCTATTGCAATTTTTATTTTTTTTATATTTAAAACATTACAACCTTGAACATACCACCACCTCTCAATTCAACTATCAAGCATATCAAATAATGCATCGTATATATAACAGAAAGAAAGAAATAATTAATTACACCCTAAATATATATTTGACTTGAATTATTAGCATTGAAGATATATATATATATATATATATATGGATTTCAGTTAAGTGACTGCAAGTACTCACATAAAAGACTTGAGATAAATTATATCATGGCTAGCTTCTCTCCATTATTCTTTGAATCACCCGAATATATATACAGATTGAGTGTGCATGTGTATAAACAAAGAAGAGAAAAAATTATTGGAGGTGAAGATTGAGAGATCAACTCACATGCATGATATGATCCTAAACAGAAAAAGTTCTCACCTACTACAAATATTTATTTATTTATTTAGTAAACAAGTGATCGACTATATACTTAGAGATGGACCAGTCCTCTCACTCACATGTGCATATATATATATATATAATTCATGACCCATTTCAATGAATGATGATTGCTTCCCCCATGCCATGTTCCCCGGCCCTGCTTTTTCTTCACTATTCTTTTCTTTTTTAAAAAAAATAAAAATAAAAATGGAAAGATTGAGAGAAAATGCAACTAATTAGAAAAGAAAAGGATTGTTACCAAAAAAAAGAAAAGAAAAGGATTGAGAGTAAGATCTGACAATCCCTACTTATTTTGGTCCAGTGTGGGGGACCCATAAAAACATTCCCCTTGGGAAGTGTGCTACAAAGGAATAATAACTCCCACTTTTACTCAAATTCCATCAATCCACACCCTCCATTATTATTATTATTATTATTATTATTATTAGGTATGTGTATATATATATTTTTTAGTAAATTAATTTGTTTGCTGTAAGGCACTCAATCAAGTGTGCATAATCACCGCAATGTACTAACTTCTTTAGTCTTTTTAACAAATTAATATTAATACATTGAAACCGATGAGACTTTGATTTAAAAAATTTAAATTTAAGTGAGACCGAGGTTTTCTTTTCACCATTAAAAGACAAATTCGCGTACATTTTGTGCATTAGTGATTAGTACTCTACAGTATTATTTACGGACGTCATTAATTTTCATTTTTGCTCTTAATTACCCTTGGCTTTCGTTTTCCGTCGCTTCCTGTTTGGGAAAGCAAAGCACTCCCTCCAATTGGCCCAATTAGTTAGTTAATAGACCTCACCAAAAAATTTACTACTTAACTTTTACGTAACAATGATTGAGTGGAGCACATTTT
The DNA here is from genome assembly GCA_021464415.1 of Lonicera japonica. Taxonomy (NCBI): domain Eukaryota; kingdom Viridiplantae; phylum Streptophyta; class Magnoliopsida; order Dipsacales; family Caprifoliaceae; genus Lonicera; species Lonicera japonica. The sequence goes on along the minus strand of CM038464.1, from coordinate 16,127,621 downwards.
GCATGGTGTAAAATTGAGTGGAGCACATTTTGTAACAGAAAATCGAAGCTACCCCAATTTGCTGATACATTTTCTTGAAAGATTCATTTAATTCATTCAGGAATTCGTTTTTAAGTATTTTTACCAGGTGATGATCTAATTAATCTCTATCTAACGGTGGAAGCTTTGAGTCAGGGCTAGACTGATGTCGAGTTGACTGTCGAGGGCAGCATCTTTGGATTTTTTTACTTATATATAATATTAGATTAATTGTACATTTACAATGTGTGTTACTAGTGTATATAATTTAAAGAAAGTCCGACAATAACAAAGATGGGTCAACTATATAAGCATAATCATGAGTTATATACTTATATTTACTAAAGTAGGAGGCATCCATTGAATATAGGCGACCTAGGCTCTTGCCCAAGGCCTCCGCTATTCTAGGGCCCCTACTTTTTTATACTTATGTAATATGGCCCAATTTAAATTAATACAAAAAGGCTTTTATGGATTAATTTATTTATTTATAAAAAAATATAAATAAAATAAATAAAGAATAAGCTCAACCACCCAAATGAAAACGCAAAACCCACCAATTGACTTACACAAATTTTTAGAAAATATCAACATAACATTAGGGAGGCTAAAAATAAATACTCCTTCCGTCCCAAATTGCTGGTTCCTCTTTCTTTTTTTGGAGGTCCCAAAATAAATGTCCACTTTCCATAAAAGATAAATACATACATATTTTGCCCTTTTGTACTTTCACTTTTCAAGTAAAAGTTTTGAATAAAGAAAATGGTAAAAAAGAAAAATCAATATAAATTAAGCAAAAAGTGTAATGATGATGTTGGGTCCTTAATAAGTTGAATTTCCCAAAAGGGACTAGCAATTTGGGACGGTGGGAGTAAACAGTCAAGCCAATCAAAACCAGAATAGCCGACTTCATCATATAAGAAATGACCAAGCCTCAATAGCAAGGTCTCGGAGGATTAAAAAAGGAGACAAGTGAGATTCTTAGACCAATCTCAATAAGACAAGTTGTCCAACCTAATAGGTCAGTCCAAAAGATAAAAATAGTTGTATATAATGAAAGTTTTGCCGAATTAGTAGTTCAACCAAGAAAAATAAGAATGAGCAGATAAAAAAACAAAGCTAGATAATAACGTATTGGACGGATAATATGAGTAAAAAACTAAAATGGCCACTGAATTTTATCCTGAATTTTAATTTGACCACTAAATTTTTATTTTTCTCAATTTACCCATGAAAGTTTAGGCCACATTTTAATTTAACCATTCCGTCCATTTTTCACCGTTAAAGTCAGGAAAAAAATAGAGTAAAAAACCAAAATGACCACTCAACTTTACCTCGAGTTTTAATTTGACCACTAAATTTTTATTTTTTTCAATTTACCCATTAAAGTTTAGGCCGCGTTTTAATTTGGCCATTCCTTCCATTTTTCACCGTTAAAGTTAGGAAAAAAAACATGTGCCTTGCACATGTGCTCAAAACAAAGGTAAAAATGTCATTTTAAATGTAAATGTTAATTTTCTAAACAAATGCAAACCCTTACCACCGTCGCTAGAGACCACCATCTTTGGTGGGGGAGAGAGGTCGAGGTTGAGTAATTTTTGTATGATGCTTAGGGATGGCAGAAAAACTTAACCCGGTAGGTTTTCAACTTGATCTAACTTCTCATTCTCTCTTTTTTTCTACCTTCACCCTCGCTCTTCCCTTCTCCTTTCTCTCCACAAAATCACTTCTCACAATCTCAGTATCTCACTCTCCGTTTTTCTCACCTCTTACTTCTCCTACACCCATACCTCTCTCAAATCTCTCCGGCTATCCCATGGTCACAGTCAACTCGTCGAGAGAAAAAATGAAGGGATATTTTCTCTCATTCGATCAAGAGGTTCTGAACTGATATAGCCTTTTTTTTGGTTAAGCGATTATTCCAACTGAAGAAAGGAGAAGAAATATCATATTACACAATATATATTTACAGATTACAACTGAGATTCGATTTGTTTTTGAGTGATTAGTGATTAGATATATATATTTATATATATCATTAACGAACAGACACTTCCTTTTTCTTCTTCCTACAACTTTTATGTACTCAAAGCAGCAGCACCAACACTGCTGGTATATCTATATTCAAAGATCCGGTTCTTCCTAATTTGGGGTGGGGCTCTTAGGCATATATGTGGGGTGGGTTTGGGTCTTTTAAAAAAAACTCAGCTCGGGTTCGAAGCGAACTAGTATACTCGCGGGTCGAGTTTGGTATTTGCCAAACCCGCCCCATACCCGACCCGTTGCCATTCCTAGTCATGCTATTGTATCTGGTGAAGCTACATTTATAATTTGTGCCATTGTGCTAATTTAGGGTTGCCAAAAATTCAAGAAACAGAGGAGATCAAGAACATCAATAATTTTATCAAGTAGATCAAAGTTTTTGGGCTTTCAAAATCCAGATCCTAATCATATTTATATAGATTCTTTAGAAATTGTTTTGGAATTAGAACCCCAAAGATTGAATCAAGAATAAGAACCTTATATTATTGCTCCATCTCCATTTATTAGAAATAGTTCTGATAAGAATCCGAGGAAATTGGATTCGCTAGAGCTCCGCCCATTACCGCCGTTAAATGTTAGTTTACGTTAGAATCCTGCTTGATCAGTTTCTCTAAGTATTTCAATGCCGGTTAGTTTAAGCCCGATTAGCTCGAGAACTAAATCGCCGGAATTAGCTGCTATTCTGATTGCTCCACTGTCTAATTCTTATTCTCCGAATAATTCATATTTGTCAGATTTGTCAAAGTCATCCCCGAGAATATCAAGAAGTAGGTGTCGACGATAGTGATGGTGAATATAATAAAAAAAATTAGCATTGGTTTTGGTTTCCCTTGAGTTGAAAGTGTTAATTCCAAGTTAAGCTCTAAATTTGTATAGAAAATTAACATTTACACCTAAAATGATGGTTTTGCCTTTGTTTTGAGCACATGTGCAAGGCACATGTGTTTTTTCCGAGTAAAAAACTAAAATGGCCACTGAACTTTACCCCGAGTTTCAATTTAACCACTAAATTTTTATTTTTCTCAATTTATCCATTAAAGTTTAGGCCGCGTTTTAATTTGACCATGGACGATGAAAAATGGACGGAATGGTCAAATTAAAACGCGGCCTAAACTTTAATGGGTAAATTGAGAAAAATAAAAATTTAGTGGTCAAATTGAAACTCGAGGTAAAGTTCAGTGGCCATTTTGGTTTTTTACTAGGATAATATCAAATTATGCATCAAAAGGGATCTTTGATAAGTGTAAAGTGAAAGGGTATTCCCGAAGTATACACTATTTAGTAATTGCCTTTTGTCCAAAAACCCAATGTAAACCCTAATCATATACTTATAAATAGTAGAAGGAATTCTACTTAAAAGCAAGCAATTCATTAGCACAAATTCCTAGTTTTGATCGCATCAACTCTATTTAGGAAACTCTATTGTAAAATCCATGTATGTGTAGCCTTTAAGCATTATATAAAAAATACAAATGGAGTAGATGTACGCAGACCTACCATTCATTGGCCTAAGCAGAGTCGGTCCTAACCATTTGTAAGCCTTGGGTAAAATCCAAAAAAAATACGCTTTTATAAGTAGATAAATGATTTTTTTATGTATTAAAAAACTAATTTTATTTTAATGATAAAAATTTACATGGTACAAAAAATACATTACAATTGCAAAAAATCCTGCAAAGTACCTTACAATTAAATATCAAATTATCTCTTGTTATTTTAAAATCAATATGAATGAAGGAAAAAAATATTAGTATCCCTCTAATTCTATCTAGTAGCATGAGAAGATTGAAATTGAATATGAGAAGAAATATTGGAGAAGAGTTAAAGAACTGTTTTTCTACAAGCAATTATAACTTTGGAAGCTTAGTTTTTTTCTCAAAAAATTTTGTTATTAATTAAAAACTTTTATTTTTTTTAATATATATAACAAATATTTATACTGCTCTAAAATTTTAAAGTCTGGGCGATTGCCCTACATACCCTAAGGCTAACGCGGACAGGAGGAACCATCGCAACCTAAATAATCTCTCATATAGTTTGATTGTGGTTTGTCTATTTATCTCTTTTTTCATTTTTGACTGTGTAACACTGTAACTAAACTTTCCTTATAACACTTCAATAGATTCTTTACGTCAATATTAAGCATACACAACGATATTTCAGCGTTTTTTTTGGTGGTTGGTGCTATTGTTGTACGAAATTGTCTTTTAGTTTTTATTTAACTTGAAAAGTGTACTATTTATGATTTTATGTATTACAAAAACACGGAAAGTTTTTTTTTTTTTTTTTTTTCAATTTTAGGTTTTCAATCTCACGGTCAACTATTGATTTTTAATATAATTGAGGTGGTGTATTATTTGTTTTTTTTATTTTTGTTTTGTTGCAAATTTGGAATTTAGTTTTGAGCCGCTCAAACTCAAGATGACTATATTAAAGTGATGTCAAAACATTTTACGAAGTGCTTGTACTTAAAAATACAAAACTTATGTTGAGATTTAATTGGTAAAATTGATATTAAAATTTGTTTTGTGAATATAATAAAATATTGACGCTAAAACTTGGTTTAACCTTATCAAATCTATAAAAAAATTCAATATTCATAATTTGCGCCCCCAAATCTTAGGGCCACCCATTGCTTTCGAGTACACATAAATCTTTTGAACAGTCAACACTATGACACATCTTTATATTGCCCTTTGAACATTTATTTTCCTATCATAAAACTCTTAATTACTAGCTCCTTTTTGTAAAAGTGCCATTTAATCAAGCCTATGCTACGAGTTTAAATCTCTTGAAGTGGGGTTAACATGACCCTCTCTTCTTATCAATCAGAACATTAAAATCACATCAGCGAAAACTCAACTTTTTATTTAAAAGCTCCCAAAAAAAGACAACCTAATAAAATACAAAACATTATTAAACCCAAATCAAAACCTCCATATTCTCCACCGATCAGGCTCTGTTTTTTCACATTATCGCCGAGCCGTAACAAACAACTCCTCTGATTCATACAGCAGCCTTATATTTCAAAAACCTATGATTGAGGAGTGGCCACCAAACTCATACCTTCATATAAATATTCATGCACCAGCCTCCATTATTGTTTTCGGGTTGGTCTTGGAGCATCAGCAGCCTTAAAGAACTGTTACTATTTCTTGTATCGACAGTCCCCTTTATTATTGTGATATTCTTAAAAATTAAATAAAAGTCCTACTTTTGCTTCCAACGAATTTGTGAATTAAATGGGCGTTTGGTTTTTGTACCTTGACGGCGAAGTTAACGTGAAAAAACAAAAGCTTGGTCAGAGGAGAATGCGGAGGTTTTGGTTTTTTATTTGGTTTTAATACTGTTTTGTATTTTATTGGGTAGTCTTTTTTGGAAACCTTAGATGAAAAGTTGAGTATTTGCCGATGTGGCACTGACATGATGCTCTGGCCAATAAGAAGGAGAGTCACATTAATCCTACTTAGGGTACGGTTAACAAATTTGGACTCCTATAATATAATACCCTTATTTGCCACATATTAGCAGAACATACTATTCACAAATCACAATCAATTTTAATATTTCTGTTTATACCGGGCCTAGAACGACTATAGAGGGTCGCTGAACATTTTCAAACTCGGGGAGTTTTTAGTGCTACTTCGTAATGAAGTGTTTAAACATCCAAATTGCCAAAACTGGATACCTTTGTGGAAAGATAAGCTGTGAAGTTAAAACAAAATGCTTTGGATCATTTCAGCAATTCCCTGTCGTACAAAAGATAGCATACAATGAATATAAACTTTCCAACATCTAAGAAAAAAAGACTACTCCCAGGATTTCACTGGAGACCAAAAAAATAATAATAATACCCTTTCAAGTTCCAACATAGTCGCACACGGATATTACCAATGCACATGAAATGCAAAAGATGATGAAAAACAATGTGGCTACAAGTAACTGAATCGGCATACATTGATTGATTCACTGATCTGCATTGATTCCAAAAATACGGACCTTGTGCATGTGCGGGAACTTGGCAACCACAAGCACAAAAACCGCAAACGTGTTAAAGAAGAGCATCGGGTGTTGGTAATCGGTCGTGTGTGACGCTATCAAGTACCTGTTAAAGGAGGAAACATAAGTTAGATATCTTTATTAGTTTAATTTTGCAAACCTTTGATGTGAAAAAATAAGAGGTTGCCCCACTTTGAAATAAGAAACTATATACAGAATACTGCAAGCATATTTCTAGGGGAAATGTATCGTATAAGACAGTAGTAGCATTCAGAATCTCTAAAAAATGATTGATGAATGTAGAGCCATTCTAGTCATTCAAGGAGTAACATATCACAAATAGAATAAATCTGGAAGGCAAAGCAGTAACAGCATATATTATCAACTTACTATCAACTATTCATATTAGGCTTATCAAATTCTTCCAGGCTTCCAGCCATGCACCAACAAAAGAAACAAATAAATAGAAATTATTTTACAATATAAAAGATGAATACGAGTCATATGACTAGTAAATAGTGAATAATACCAAACCAACCACCCACCCTTCCCAGCAGATGCATGGTACAAAGTAAAGTTCATTGCTTAGATCAATCATCACTCATCTAAGATTATGCCACATTTCTAAAGGCTAGGGTGGAAAACATGTAAAACCGCTACCTTTTTCTTTTGTTTTTATTTAATTCCTTTTTTTAATGTATAACAGAAATGCCAATGTCAAACAGCTCATCAAGTATTTGTGTTTCAAAACTGCGCAATGATATGATTTGTCCCAAAAGCATGACAAAATCCATTTGACAGCACATTGATTCCAGCTATCCTCTCTCTTGCAGAATCCAATATACAAATCCCATTCACATGCATTTGGGTTTTGGAATTCTCTTTGCGAACAAAATTTGGGATGAGTAGAACTCTTCACGACTGCTATCAAAATCTAAATCACCACATTTCATAATTGTCTATGAAGAATACTTTAGTTCATGATACGTACATGATTGTAGTTTGTCATAGGTATGGGGGATTCTCTTAAGATTAAAGACTAAAAACAAATACAATCTTATCCATCTGGACATACTGACCAACTATGAATGGAAAATATGATATGTATGATTCAACTACCATTTATATATTACTAAGGCAAATAGGATTATGCTACAGGAAAATACTTACAACACCACAGGTACAACAGTTAGAAACTTCCTATTGCGGGTGAGCTGCTTGCCATTGTCTATTTGTTCCCACCAAGTCAACCTATTGTAAATGCCCTGGTCATCGGCAAACGGAGTCCCCTTCTTCCAGTGAAAGAACTGATATGTGATCTGCGGGAAAATGCAAATTAACTGTCAATTATATAGCAAAATATGCATACAGCCATACACAAAGCACATATATAAATTGGGTGATGCACATCATGAAAATCTTCGAGGAACTTCTGAATTGGTTCAAATTATTGAACAGGTAACAGAAGTTTGTCTAAAACATTCTATAGGAAGTTAAGAACTCATATGCTGTCTATATAAAGATTCAGCTATTTATACTTTAAACCCTTGGACGTATATCCACTTAACTGCCTTGTGATTCAGTTTTTTTCACTAAACCTCCTTGTGATAATGTGAAAACTGTAAAATGGACCATAAAGACAGATAATGTCAAATGACAGAATATCCAGAAACTTAGAAGGGAGTGGTGGTTGTGCCCCTAGTCAATATCCTAACAACTTTTGATATGTTTGAGAATTTTGTCTCAGAGGTTAAAGAAAGTCATCGCCTTGCAGGTTTTCAGATTAACACAGGGTTGTGGCATTTTGTTTGGTGCCAGTGGGTAGCCATGGGTGGAATCACCATACAAAATAGAGTGGTGTAACTCTAGTATTCTACTGATGAAAGCATGCTTACAGCTGACATTTGTATCAATTTCCCTCCTACAGTGACAACTTGCACAGATTTTTTTCATATATTTTTGTGAACTCGGGGTATCCAGGTCTCCTACAAGACTGAAAAATGTTAGGAAAGCAATTAGACTCAGCAAACCTGAGGTTTTTGTTTCCTTTGTGAACTCTGGCAGAGTATAAATTGCTGAGTACCAATGTTCTAAAAATTGCAACGTGGTCCTAGGTCGGCAAGGTGGGGCCAAGAGACTAGGGGATTAATCAGACATCCAACTTTTCACTATAAATATTATTTTAAACAACATAGTACTAATAAAACACAAGAAATCATACATTACTTTTCAAAATCACATCAATTCTCCAACATCCAACCAACTAACATGCACATCCAAAACAAAAGAAACAAGTTTAAACCCCATAACAACTAAATAAACATCCCAAAACACAATTTCAAACATCAAAGGCATTAATAAGTTAATAATTAACATAAGAACCTTAAAAAAGCAAATAACTAAATTAAACTAATCGGCTAGGGTTCCTACTGAAATTGAGAGAGAGAGAGGGAGAGAGACTGCGATTTGAGGGAGAGGGAGAGCGAAGCCGATTGTAAAGAGGGGGAAGGGTTACGATAAATGTAGAGAGGGAGAGCAGATCGCATTATGTATCCAACGGAAGGAAAAAAAATGGCTAAAACGCTTATTTTTGTGCGCACAACAAAATTAAAAAAAACAAAAAGGACCCAAAAAAAATCCCGATCAGCCAACTAATCCCATTTTCTACAGTCCCGGTTTTCTTGAAAAGACTAGGCCGAGTCTCCAAGGTGGAGTCCCGACTAGAGATTAATCCCCAATTAATCCTGATTTTTAGAACAGGTAATTGGCATGCATTAGATGTGACAAATCTCTCCCAGGTAGATTAAATTAACTCAGCCTCGGAGGCATTGGTTTATTGCATTTAGTGTGAGAATAATAGGTATGTGAACTGGTAGCGATAAATGAAATCCCTTTTGATATTGGGATGAAGCTGAAATAATAAAGGATTCAGCAACAGATGGCAATAGGAGAATTTGCGGGGGCAGAGTATAAGTATTTGTGAATATGTTACACTTTGTTGCTTAGATTTTACAAACGGGTGCTGTTACAACATGTTCAAATCTGGTTCCTGGCTAGCATTTTCATTTGTCTTTGAAATATGCTCGTGTATCTTGTTGATTATAGGAGATTTATGGTTGAATAAGCTGGATTCGAAGAAGTGAATTATAAGTACACACAACACACACACGTGTGCTGGTGATATAGATAGGGAACATTCCGCTTATGTTCTAGAATTGATGCAAAAACACCCTTTTTGAGTAAAATCACTTCAATTTCATCACAATTCACAACATAAAAAGATCAGTGAATTTTCATGGTCAGCCAAAAGATACTTCTTAGCTCTCGTGCATGTACGGCCTCAAACCTAAGAATAAATTTTAGAGATTTTGGAGCACTACAATAGTTTCAGCTCAGGAGATAATGTGAACATTTGATTGAAAAAATTCAATCCACCTAGTGTTTATAGAGAGTCGCCAAGGTGATGTTTTGCAGTACAGGCCTAGTGCTTAACGTTTTGAATTACCACAATTTTGTCAGGATTGGCTGATGTATGGTACTTCCTATGTTGCTTTACTAATGAATTTGCGTATAAATCATATGATCCAGGTACCCTTACCATAATTAATTACAGCATATCAACACAATGAAGAAATAATGCGAGAAAGCTGAAGTAAGAAGGAAAACCTAATATAGATATCAAAAAGCAATCCAAATCGAAAACGAAAACCAGTAATTAGCATGAAATACACTCATAAATTAGTGAAAACTTCCAAAAAAAAAAAAAGAAAAAGAAAAGAGATGATTAAACCATAAAAAGGCTCCAACAGAATCGAAGGGGGCATAGGAAGGTAAAGAAATAGGGCATGATTACCAGAGAATGAGCGAGGTGAACGACAGTCCAGGCCATGCCAGGAGAGCAACCGAAGACGGAGAGAACAACGAGCCAAGCGAAAAAGAGAATAGATATGTAAGTCGTCCACACTCCTGGGTACGTGAACCACTCCGTGTTCTTATTCAGATCCGTAGGTGGCGCCGCCTGTACATACAAATTCGCCATTCCTTCTCTCTCTTTATATCTAAATTTTAATATCTCTCTCTCTCTATATATATATGTACCATAACAATCTCAATCCATATACAACTACTGAAAGGTCGGTCGATATATACTATACTATGGGTAAGGAGTGTGAATCTAATTGATGGCTGAATTGGAGTAGGGATGAAGGATTATATATATATATATATAACAACAATAATAATAATAATAATATGTTTGTTATTGCGAATGATTAAGGGAATAGAATGTTGATTTAACACGCAGAGAAGAGAAGACAAGAGAAGAGAAGAGAAGAGAGAATTTGTTTAAAATGGGAAGGGCAGGGGAGAAGACTACAGAACAATTGGTTGTTGTTAGAGAGAAGGGTCTGACCGAGGAAGGTTTGATATTTGTGTTTTTATTTCAACCAAACCTAGCTTAGCTTCGCGTAGATGGCTATCTAATGCGTTTGAGGCATCGAATTAAAAGTCGTGGGATTTGATAATTCACTTTTTGATAGGATCAGACACTTTGTAGAATAAATAATTTATTTTGATATTTTATTACATGTTTAATATTTATTATGATTAAATATTAGGATAAATTATTTATCTTAATAAAAAATTTCATCCATTGAAAAAATGATTAACGAACTTTATCTAATAAGTGACATTATTTTATTATATTCAAATAAAATTAAATAATCTTTTATGTTTCTCTAATTCGACAGTGTAATGTTAATCCAACTCAATATTATTAAGTATTAATAGATAATATAAATATTAGTTTATTAGAGAGAGCGAGAAAGATGTCTTCAAAAACAATTAAATCATTAATTGTCACCAATATTATCAAAACAAAATAAATTAAGTTGATAATATCTTATCCATGAAAATCAAACATAAGTCCTTACCTCGAAGTCCATTGTCTCATTCACTCACGAGTTGTCACGGATCAAAAGTACGACGCACAATCGTTAGCACCACTTTATTAGGTTTTGTTCTCATAAAAATTGTAGGCTTGATCTGGACCCTTTTTAGTAAAATGATTCTTGGATAGCTTCTAGTCCCGGGGACAAAACAGTTTGGTAATAGTCCATTGTCTTTTAATTTATAAATTAAATTATTTATAACTGTTTAATTCGTGAATTATTTAAATTAAGCATTTGATTGTAAAATTAAATTAGCATATAAAGTGATAAACTTAAATTAATACCTAATACATTAAATAAAAAAACACAGAGATATAGTTAAAATTACGTAACTTATAACTATCATACAAGTTCATGAGAAAAATCACAGTACAAATTTTTTTGTTAAAATGAAACAATTATAAATGAGATCATTTTGTGCAACTAAACGAGCTCTAAATAATTTAAATACAACTTCTATTAAAGTAAAATCAAGTTTAACTTATATTACTTTAAATACTACATCATCTCCGCATTAGCCTACCAATATGCCAAGGTGATCATTATTAAGGTATCATGTTATAACCAATATCAATATCCCCCATACAACCAAACAAAGTTTCCAAGAAACTAGGGTTACAACAGAAAATGGAAAAATCAAATTTTGTTTTACACAAAAGAATTTAAAGATTCCCGATGATGTATTTGTAATAAAGATTGTTGGTTGGTCAGGCTTCAACCTAAACAAAGTGACCACATGATAATCTCAAAGACCATTATTTTAATTTTAACAAATGTCCCTTACCACAAGGCCAACTCCGACCCATATTCGAAGCATGTCCTTTTATTATTATTATTATTAATGATCATTTAAGATCAATAATGAGACCATTCTGAAACTACCAGTAAGAAAAACAGAACTAATTTCAAATCTTATCACCAGGGTAAAAAAAAGAAACATAATTCAAAGCTTATCTGAATCATCATCCAAAGGTTGAAGCTTTAATTAGCAGTCCAACCCCACTTTAAGAAATTAAATAACACAATTTTGAACAAAATGGAGTGTCATATCCGGATCCTGATTTCGCTCCAAATCAAGCTGGAGTGGAATAGTAAATCTAGACCATCAGTTTAAAATTGATTGCTAGGATTTGACTAGTAATTTCTGCATCTCGTGAGGACTCAATTTAGACAAAAACTGCTGTCATACGTCACAGGCTAACAGTGGCTTTGCCAACCATGTCCAAGCCCTCCACCAATCTTCTCTTTGCAGACTTGGTTCTGTAACACCAGACCTCAAACGCCTCGCTAAGGTCCGGGTAACTCCTCGCCTGCTCTGTGTTCATCCAATCCGCTAAAATATCGGCTTGATCGTTCGATGGCAAAGCGAGTATTAATGATACAATTGCCCCCTCAATGCTCTGGCACAAATCTTCGTCCATCTTGTAAGGAAACCCCGTCTCCTCGTTTCCCATTGAATCCAAAATAGGCTTCATTTTTCGTATATAAGGAAGCCAAGTCTTTAGCAAATGCACTCGGCATTGGGCCGGGATAATCACACTCCCATAGCCTACCGCTTCTAATACTTTTGCAGTCACTTCTATAAGCTTCACTTTAAAACCCCACATGACGGAATCAAGTTTCTTATCTTCGATAATGCTCAAAAGATTAGTTGATAAGTTGGCCCAGTTAGTCACAAAGTCCTTCATTAGGTCCATTTTTGGCAGAATATTACACATCCATTCGAGATCAGCGAGAGACTGCGTCATCAACAAGCTCTCTGCGGATACAGATTCCAAAAGTAGGGACGGTAGTTCGTTTTCAAATGAAGAACAAATCTTTGAGAGACCCATTTTGGTCTCTGATTTTACTTCATCATCGGCTGTAATTAAGGGTACATCTTCATCATCACCAAGCATGTATTCTACTTGTTCCTGAGCTGAAACTCTGAGCTCGTCCTTAAATGGAAGACATGGACCACTAATGGAAGTGGCAAAGCGAATTGCAGAAATAAACACACTTTTTGTGGCGTTTAAATCTACTGGTTGGATCCTTGCCAATATGGGCATAGCTATGGGACCCAGTTTTGAAACCACTTTCAAGATCTCTTCCTCTTCATTATCTTCCCAAGGGACAGCCTCCAGATACTCCAGGCAGCTCTTTATGATCTCTTCGCATTCTAAATCAAATGCAACCTTAAGAATCCCAATAACGGATTGAACGGAGTCCCAAGAATCCAATAGGGTGTCTTTAGGGAGATAGAGACACCTCAAAATTTTAACATGGTGTTCGTAGTGTAAATCCGAGCAATGATACTCGATACAATTAGTAGAGTTTGGAATGGAGAGCTTATCTGCAAAAAACTTGCTCTTGTTTTTTAGGATAGAAGAATGTGAATAGAAGAGTTGGGGTGTTCCTTCTTCGTTTATTAAGCGGACCGTGACATCACTCGTGCTCCGGTCACCAAGCTCAGAAGACTTGGGTGATACTTTGGCTCTGTCCATGTGTGAAAGAGGAATCAAATAAATTTCATCCTTCCAATTGGCATTTGACTGGTAGAAGAGAAATTGTTAAAGCAACTTTAATTTGATACAAAAGTTTGAACTGAATTCTGAAATACCATTAATAAATTTGGCATATTGGAAGGTGAAACTAGGAGATGCAATTACAATCTTATTGTGTTTCTACGTTTTAATTAATTGCCATAAAAGGTAAGACTAACTTCAACAAATGAAATCATAAAAGTCTTCAATTATATGGTATATTGCCAGTACAGAACCAAATGCACTTAAAATGAAATTAGTCAAAGCAGTCAATTAGTCATCCAGCTCACGAGAAGATTTTAAATTCATGGAAATTAAGGTTAAAATGGCAAACTCTTCTATCCATGCAAATGCAGCACATACACTTTCTCTTCATATGTTGGAGTCTGAAAGAGACTAAAATTTGGGGGGTGAGGGAATACTTCTGAAAGTGCTGGTACGTTGTAAGGTTATCTTCTAAATAGTTACAAAGAAGTGAAGAACCCAACTAAAAGGCAGAGTTTTGTAAGTCTCCTATGTATTATTTACTTCCACAACAGGCTATTTGTCCAGGAGAGCCTGCTTATGCAAAGGTAAAAAGAATGCGAGAAGCAGAAGGCACCAAATAATATATTAATACTCGAATAATATTTAAGGCATTACCAACGCTGCTATATTTAACACAACCAAACAATAATAAGAATAGCAATAAAAATGCCTCAATCAACAATCACTGAGCTGGGAACAATTATTTCTATGTGAGAAGCTACAACTGAATTTTAGCAAAAGAACTATCAAGGGAGAAGAGAATGATGGAACACTAGTTCTCTCACAACCTAGTCTGGCCTAGTGAGATATTTTCCGCTTTGAGCCAAAGCACTCACGGTTTTGGTTTTCCTCCAAAGGCCTCTTACTAGTAAAGACTAGTGACTGCACATATATAGCACATCAACTCACTCACCCAGGCGATGTGGTATGATGACCTATAGTGTGGTCTGCTAGCACCTACTGCAGACACAATGAGGCACATGCAACAGCTTACCCACAACACTATGGTCGTTACAAGTTCCTCAAAAGAAGAAGAGGAAAAACTTTTGTTTTACCAATTCTGCATCTATAATCCCAAAAAGGAAACTTGCCAAGATTAGCAAGGAAACATGACATAAAAGATATTAATGCAACCTAAACTCAAACGGCATGCATGTTACATGGCAGCAGGTGCTAATAATACACTCCCTAGTTCAGAAATTAACAGTCCACTAGTCCTTTGTTCATCCCAAATTCAGAGTCCAATTTCGTTTTCAGGGCCAAATCAACGTTCCAAATCTAACTCTAGTAAACAAGCTCTGTTCTTTACAATTGATTATGCTGAAATTAGAGTAACCTTGGAAAAATGTGACAATCAAACTTGGAGTCCTAAAATCACCAATCCAACATTGTTACAGTTTACAGAAACAATGTAATAAAGATCAACTCAAGCTCAGTAACAGTGACAGTAGTAGTGCAAATTCCAATTTAGACCAAGATCAAATTAAGTGAGTAAAAGCTAAAAATGCACAAAGATCAAGTCTCTCGTAAAACACTAATACAAACAAAACCAAACACCATCGTTTCTAACAATGCTTAATTAAAATATAATTAATCGGCAAGTAGAACAAAAAAAATTCTCGATTATGAAACATCAAAAAATTGGGGAAAATATGAAAAGGGACTAACCTTCAAGAAAACCCTAATATTTCAACCATGGAAGAGCGAAAAATCTTTCAAATCCAGACCAAAGAAAGCAAATTTACTAAAAGGGTATGCTTGCGTAAGCTGCAATCATTGAGGGTTCGGTTTAATTCAAAAGTCTGAAGAGATTAACAAAGCGGGTCAGATTGGGTTTCCAAGATGAGCTTTGGGTTCAGTGGTGAAATGAGAAGTGGCTTTTGCAGTTTGCAACTTTGCTGAGAAAAAAAATGATGAATGTCCATGGAGGAGCAAGGAAAGAGAGGATGCAATTAGATAAATGACAAAGATGCCCTTTTTACTGCCCATACGTTGGATAACATGAAGGGTATTGATGTCAAATTAGGAGTTATTTTAGGTAAGAAAATCGTATAACTGGTAACAAATGATTGGTCAATGTTAAGTGTTGTTTTTGTGATTGGACGTTGCCACTTGAAAGCTGGATTAGGAAACGCCTACTTTTCTTTGAAGATAGTTTTATTATAAAGTAAAGTTAAATGCATAACCGAATAACTAAAAGCTAAATTAATAATAATATGGCGCATTAAATAAGATAAGATGGTGAGATTAAAGTTGCCGTACTGTCTATTTATGTCAAGTTGCACAAGTTGGCCTCAAGCTGCAACTTGCAAGTGCATGTGCAATGCTTTATACCTATTTTTAGTTAAATAATTGCGAGTGAGCAAGTGATATTTTCGCTCTATAAAATATTTTGTTCTATTTTTAATTTTCATTCGGTGTGTGAGAATCGATTAAAGTGACAAGTATTCGATTTTTAAAAGTCTAATATCAAGAACTAAATAACAGTACAAATGAAAAATAAAGAAAAAACTAAGTATTTTGTAAGATAAAAATATCGCCTCTCATTATTAGAATCTCGTTAATTAAGAAATTATTATAAATTTTGGGCGTGGTAAGATTGTAACGAGAAACCTTTTTTTTGTTTAATGAAAATTTTCATTAATAACCTAAAAACATTACAACAAAAAGACTCTTTGTTAATTTATAAAATTATTAGACTTTGCAATTTTCTTTTATATTTTTAATTTAACTTCATCATAATGTTTGCAGGCCCAAAGTTACGTGGGGCCAAATTGATCCAGTTGAAATTCTCAATTTCATGCGAATTAATAAATGCAGAAGCGTATGTACATGTCAACAATCTTGTGTCTTGGTATGTGTCTATCTGCAAGTCTCTTTTCGTTTTTAAAGCTAGAAGCGGAACCACAAGACAAGAAAACTCTCTTAAGTGTTTGTTCGAACTTCCAAAAAAGTTTTCATCAACCTTTTTTATTCGTTGAGTTATTTGTGACTTGGTGTGGTGGCTGTATTCCAATTATTTATAGTGATTTTTATAAGAGTTGTATACATACATATGAAAAAGTCATATTATTGTGTGTTTCTCTTATATCATATATTTATGTTGTTTTCTTTTTTCTTATATTTTTAATGACGAGGTTTCAATTTTGATTATCAAGCCATTTGGACTTGTTGCGGTGGTTGTAGTCCACATGTTTATGGTGATTATTGTAATAATTATACACATACATATAAAAAGGTTGTATCATTACTTGTATCAAAATATATATACACGAACACATGTCTTATATCTTATATTTATGGTGTTTACTATTTTTTTATCCTTTTAATTAAGAGGTTTCAAATTTGATTCTCCATGAACTAAAATCTCTTTTATGTAAAGGATATAAGTCAATAGAGTCGTATAAAAAGATCAATTAATACCTTAAGACGCACTTGGTCAGTGGTATAAGAAGATCAGTGAAAAATAAACCATGTTTATCACCAATAAGGATTCTATCTTTTTGTTTTATATATCTTAGATCAAAAGGCTCTTTCTTTTTTTACTTTTCTTCGCACATAATAACAAAACCTTACAATAGTAAATAAAAAAAATTATGTAATCAAAATACAAATATTTCATTCGAGACGGAGTAAATAATTTTTATTCAATCTGTGTTGCACGTGTATTATTTTAATAAGTCTATTATGTATACAGACTTGCTATTATCCCTTTACTCTAAGGTTTATTTTGAGAATTAAACATGCGAAATTTCTTATGAAACTTTGTGAAAATGATTTATGTAATTAATAAATCATATGCACAAATTTAGTAACAAATTCAAATCTGACCTAGGTATAATTAAAATTTGATATATATATTCATTTCCATCAATTGAAATTTTAGAAAATCATCTCACCTACATTTAAGTTGAATATTTTAATGAAATTATGTAGAGATGATCTACTTATTATAGTACACCATTTTTTCAAAAAAAAAATTATCTATTGAACTCTTATTTTAAATTTTATTAACAGAAATTGAAAAATAAATAATGGAAAGGAGTACGCAAGGACATTCCACAAGTTTAAATGGGCCTGCACAAGTTAGCGTAGCACCTAGCCCAATCCAGAAAAATGTATACGTGCCATATTAATATAGCAATTATTTTGACAAGAAATAGTGGCATATTAATATAGCAATTATTCCTTAAAAATTGGATGTAAATTTTACGTTTTAACCAATATATATTGATGATGATAAAAAGATTCTTAATTTTAAAATTTATCACCCCCATACCATGTATTGTGTGGACTGTGTTTTCAATATTTATAGTTAAAATGAGAAATTTAAATCTTACTTTAAAAAATAAATAAATAATTTATAGATACTTTTATTAATACTCATACGTATGAGCCACATTAAATTATATTGATTTTTTACATCACCCTACAATTATTACAGAAAGTTTAATTACAAGTGATTTTATAGGGATTAAAAATATATATATAAACCTGAAGTTTGCCCCCACTTGCAATGTAAGACCTCAAATTTTATTCCATCAACAATTTGAAACCTCCATCCGTTAAGTTTTGAGTGGCTTCTTATGTGGCATTAAAACAATGATATGGATATAATTTTGGCATTAAAACAATGACATGGCTGCTTATGTGGCATTAAAAGAAACTCTCGATCTTTCTGACAATTTTCTCAATGGAACACTACCCATTTCTCTCTTCAACTCATCTGAACTCCAAGTCCTCTTTCTCGCTGGCAATGTCATCTCCGGCGAGCTGCCGAAGTCTTTTTCCGAGATGAAGAGTATTCAACTGCTCAATCTTTCCGACAATGCCCTCGCCGAAGAGTTTCCGGAAGTTGTAAACTCTCTAAAAAATCTCAATGTTGTTTCTTTGAGGAGTAATTACTTTTCAGGTTCTATTTCAAATGGGTTCCAATTTGTTCAAGTTCTAGATCTATCCTCCAATTTGTTCAATGGAACTCTGTATTTGGAATTCGGTGGAAAGAATCTTCATTATTTGAATCTTTCTTACAATAAGCTATTTGGGCCAGTACCACCCGAGTTTGTGAAGAAAATTCTGGTGAATTCCACTATTGATCTGTCCTTCAATAATTTCACTAGCCCAATCCCCCAATCTATTGCCTTGTTGAATCAGAAAACAGAATCGTTTGTGGGAAATGCAGATATATGCAGAAAAACATTAGAAAAGCTCTGTATAATTCCTTCCTCACAATCAACTCCGCCTAATGTCACTGATGTTAACAACAGTTCTTCTCTTGCAGCAATAGCAGCCATCCCCAAAACAATCGATGGACAAAATTCGCCCGGAACAGAGTCCACTGATAAAATTAGAGAGTAAATAAGTTTGTATATTAACTTGTATGTGTATAAATTCTTGATGATACAAAGAAATGAACATCCCTTTATATAGGGAGAGAAAAGAACTATACATGAATATAAAACATGAGAATATATAAAACCCAAGAATATATACAACCCAAAAACATGGAAAAATAAGGAGAGAATAAGGAGAGAAATAGGGAGGAGATTAAGGAGGGAAATGAGGAGGAAATTAAGGAGAGAAATAAGGAGAATATTCTAACACCCCCCTCAAGCTTATGGAGGCTTGAAGAGCATCTGAAGCTTGGATACAAGGAACCGAAATCTGGCGACTACATGAGGTTTGGTAAACAGGTCGGCGATTTGAAGCTCGGAGGAGACGTGTGGGAGTAAGATATTCCCGTGTTGGAAGTGCTGTCGAACAAAGTGGCAGTCAACCTCAATATGCTTAGTGCGCTCATGGAAAACGTCATTGTGAGTTATTTGAATGGCACTCTTGTTGTCACAAAATAAGGGCGTGGGATCTGAAATGGTAAGGCCCATATCTTGAAGCAGCCATCGAAGCCAAACAATTTCTGCGGAGGTATGAGCGAGAGCCCTGTATTCAGCTTCGCACTGGAACGGGCAACAACAGTCTGTTTCTTGCTTTTCCACGAAATGAGCGAGTCGCCAAGGAAAATGCAGTACCCAGTTGTGGAACGTCGATCAGTAATATCACCAGCCCAGTCTGAGTCGGAATATGCCTGTAACAGGGGTTGAGATGTAGAGGAAAGATGCAAGCCCTGATGCAGGGTCCCTTTGATGTAGCGGATGATGCGGAGAACGGCAGCAAAGTGAATCGAGCGTGGGGCAGACATGAACTGACTCACGATATGAACAGCATGGCTGATGTCGGGTCTAGTGATAGTGAGATAGTTGAGACTTCCCACAAGCTGTCGATATAAAGTAGGATTAGGAAGCAAGGTGCCATCAGAGGATGAGAGTTTGACATTCATCTCAAGAGGAGTATCAGCAGTCTTGTTGTCAGTAAGGCCTGTACGTGTGATAATATCAGAAGCATACTTTACTTGAGAGAGGAAATAGCCTGTAGAGGAGTGATCAACCTCAATACCAAGGAAGTAGCGTAGGACCCCCAAATCTTTCATTTCAAAACACGAGCACAGATAGTCTTTAAGTCTGCATATACCATTCAGGTCATCACCAGTGATGATCATATCATCAACATAGAGAAGGAGAATAACAATGCCATGTGAAGAGGAGCAAGTAAACATAGCGGGGTCATGAGCGCTCTGAGAAAAACCGTGTTGTAAAATAGCTGTGGAGAATTTCTCAAACCAAGCCCGAGGCGCTTGTTTGAGACCATAGAGAGCTCGACTAAGCTTACAAACTTGTCCAGGGGCATGAGGAAGTCCTGGGGGTGGTTGCATGTAGACTTCTTCCTGAAGATCGCCATGAAGAAATGCATTCTTAACATCCATCTGATGAATGATCCAGTGACGAATAGATGCGACAGAGATAAGAGTGCGAACGGTGGTCATACGGGCAACTGGAGCAAAAGTTTCTTCATAATCAATACCATACTCCTGAGTATATCCTTTGGCAACGAGGCGAGCTTTGTACCGATCAACAGACCCATCAGCTTTAGTTTTGATTTTGTAAATCCATCTACAGCCAACAACTAATTTGCCAGTGGGTAAATCCGTGAGAACCCAAGTGTGTGTTTTCTGAAGGGCATCAAGTTCCTCAGACATAGCCTGCTGCCATTGAGGATCGGCAGAAGCCTCACGGTAGGAGGATGGCTCATGGAGAGATAATAGAGCAGAGAGGTAGCATTCATAATCGGAATGCCATACTGGTGGGTGGCGGTCTCGGACTGGTCGCAGCAGAGGGCCGTCGGCGGAGATACAGACTCGGGACAGGACGTAGAGTTGTCGGCAGGGGGACAGGCAGTTACAGTTACAGGGGTAGAAGTAGGTGCTGGCATAGGAGTGGTTACATGGTGAGTGGGTGAAATGGTGACGGATGGTACAAGCTCTGAAAATGGGTCGACAGGAGTAGAGGTTATAGTATTTGAGAGGGGATCTTTGGATAAGGTGTAGTATGGTTTATGTTCCCAGAAGGTAACATGGCGGGAAATGCGAAGTCGTTTGGCAGTCGGGTCGTAACAGCGATACCCTTTTTGTTGAATCCCATACCCCAGGAAGACACACATGACATTTTTAGAAGTGAGTTTTGTTCGTTCTCGTTTTGGAGTAACACAAAACAGGTGGATCCAAAAGTGCGGAGTTCAGAATAATTGGGGATGGTCCCATATAGGCGCTCGAAAGGAGATACGCCACTGGTGACTACAGAAGGGATGCGGTTAATAAGAAAGGTAGAGGTGTGTATGGCTTCCCCCCAGAATACGGAAGGGACGATGATGAGAGGAGGAGGGTACGAGCTGTTTCGACAAGGTGTCTGTGTTTTCGTTCTGCAACCCCATTTTGTTGAGGGGTATCTGGGCAAGATAGTTGGGGAAGGGTCCCTTGAGACTTTAGGAAGTCAAGAAAGTGGTTGGATAAGTATTCTCCTCCAGAGTCGGATCGAAAATTTTGATGTTTTTGGAAAATTGGGTTTTGATCATAGTAGCGAACTCGATGTAAACTTTCAAAAAGTCAGACCGAGAATGAAGTAAATAAGTCCATGTGTAGCGAGAATAATCATCAATAAAGACCACATAATATTGAGCCCCACCCATAGAAGCAACGGGAGCCTTTCCCCAGACATCAGAGTGCACAAGATCAAAAGGAGAACATGTAGTAGTTGTACTATTAGGAAAGGGTAGAGCGGGTTGTTTAGCCAGTTTACAAGTAATACAAGAATGATCTTTTTCTAAAGTAGCTGGTCCTAACAATCCTTTATTTATCATATATTGAAGGCGAGAAAAAGAAACATGACCCAATCTAGAATGCCAAAAGATAAGGGAGGATGGGTTGGTGGTAAAAGTCGTGAGAGATGAGTTGGGGACGGATGAAATCTGTAATTTGTCTGCTACATATAGTCGACCAACTCTATGGCCGGTCCCAACTTGTATCCCCGTCGATCGGTCCTGTATAATAAAACCAGTAGCATGAAAGATCACTATTAGTCCAAGGTCACATAACTGTCCAACAGATAAAAGTTGCATAGATAATTGAGGAACAAAATAAACGTCAGAGATAGATAAACTGTTATTAGTTATAGAGCCAATGTGGCTAGCAGCAATAGTGGAGCCATTGGCTGTATGAATCTGTGTAGATGAGCCCATAGATCAAGATGGCTTGAAGTGGGTTGAATCAAAGTCATGTGGTTTGATGCACCAGAATCAAGAAACCACGGAGATGAGATACCTGCTGAAGGTGAGAAGGCAGATGCAACTGTATGATGATTCGGTGTGATCATGTTCTGAACTTCCGGAGCAGTGGGTGAGTTAAAAGAAGGACCAGTCTGATGGTTGAACGACGAACCGTCGGTTGAGGTGAATGCGGCGGATAACTTGGTGGATTTTTGTAGACCGCGCATGTACCGGGATGTAGGAGAAGGGCAATACTTAACGATATGCCCAAATTCCTTGCAGTAATTGCATTGTACCGGGTCTTTCGATGAACGGGAGGATGCTTGTTGAGGACGCGGTGATGAAGTGGCAGTGGGTGGTTTAAAAAAGTGCTGCTGGGAGCGAGGGGCCGCAATGAAGACGGATGACATGTTTGGAGTAATGCCTTTGCGGGTTTCTTCAGTGATTATTCGGTCAAGGCTTCCTCAACAGAAGGAAGAGGCTTGCGGTGAAGCATAGAGGCTCGGATTGGCTCGAATTCTTCTCGGAGAGCCATAAGGAGTTGAACGAGCCGTGTTTCCTCACGAAAAGCTTCCCACAAGTTCATATCAACGGTCCACTTTGGTTCCATTAGCTCAAGTTGATCCCATATAAGGCACATGCTGGAGTGAAAATCAGAGACTGTCTGGCCGGGCTGTTGTTGAAGAGAGCGAATATCCTGTTCGAGTTTGTATTTTTTGGCAAAGTTGATTTGAACATAGCGTTGGGCCAAAAAATCCCAAGCTTTCTTTGCAGTGGTGCACCGGCCAAGTTGGATACTGATGGATGGAAGGACAGTATTTGCGAGCCAGGTCAAGATTTTATTGTTGTTGATTTCCCATTCTTCAAACTTGTCATCAGTTTCTTTGGGACAAGATTCTTTACCTGTGACATACTTCCAAAGGCCTTTTCCTTTCAAAAAATTCCGAAATAACATAGACCAATGATTATAATTATTTCCATCAAGCTTTACAGTAATAGGAATTTCAGAAGTAGTCATAATGAAAGAAAATAAAAAATAAAAATAGATAAATAAATAGGAAATAAAAAGGCAAGGAGATGAAGTACAAGGGACTTGAGAAAAACCCGGAATGGAAGGCACCTTTTTTTTTTTTTTTTTGAACAGCAACTTAACGGCGGTAGCTAACGGCGTCAGTGAACAGTACTAACGGCGTCAGTGAACAGTACTAACGGAGTCAGTGAACAGTACTAACGGCGTTAGTGAACAGTAGCCGGCGCGTGGATCGGTGCCGGAGCTGGAATTTACTCGCCGGCGCGTGAGGGCGCGTTAGGGCGAGTTTTGGGATGCTTTTGACGGCGTCGAAATCGTCTTGTTACGACGATGACAGTGGTGGTGAGCGACGGTGTTTTGGAGGCGGTTTTGAGCAGTGGAGGATAGCGGAGAAGTGGGCAGCGGGTCGGCAATGATGGAGGTTGGGAGAGCAAGGATTTAAACTCCCTCTGATACCATGATAAAATTAGAGAGTAAATAAGTTTGTATATTAACTTGTATGTGTATAAATTCTTGATGATACAAAGAAATGAACATCCCTTTATATAGGGAGAGAAAAGAACTATACATGAATATAAAACATGAGAATATATACAACCCAAAAACATGGAGGAAAATAAGGAGAGAATAAGGAGAGAAATAGGGAGGAGATTAAGGAGGGAAATGAGGAGGAAATTAAGGAGAGAAATAGGGAGAATATTCTAACATCCACCACCCAGATCCAGCTGGAGCACGGGTTAAAATCAGGGACAATTGCTAGAATTGCGGTCGGGAATTTAGCCGAAATTGGATTCTTAGTCGTGGTAACATTTTATTTATAACTAGAATTTGTAGCAACATTATACCCAGTGATTTTTAAAACACGTGATTTTGTTTGGTCAAAGTCATAGTAACACAATTTTTCACCTTTTTGAACGAAATATTTAATTTGAATTATAGAGGCTGAAGGTAAAAAATTTTACTAGCTGAATCCTGAGGTGTGTGTTCAATTAGGTTCCAATTTTCTAATATAGCTAGTAATTTCACCTTAGTAAAAAGGAGTTTTTCCCCTCATATTTTTCCTAATATAATTAACGTTATATTTCCAGTGAGTTATTATGTACGTGTACTAATTGAAGAAGAAATATAAAGGCACTAAGGGCTCATTTGGTTCGAGCTTTAGGAATGGAATTGACATTCTAGATGTCAGGAAACCTATATTCCTGGCATCCTTTATTCTAATCCATTAATATTCGTTTTGTTGAAGTTTTAGAAATGAAATCGGTAAATTTTTATTCTTTTTTTCCTTTTTTGGGAAAAAATAAATTTTTTCGTTTTCTGGAAATAGTTAACGGAGAGACGGAGCTGGAAATCGAGATTGTTGAAGATCAAAAATAGAGAAAAGAGAGATAAATGATTTTTGGTGAATTATATAGATAAAAATGGGGGAAGAGAGTTGGATATATAAAAAGAGAAGCTATTTTTCCGCCAAAATTATATCTATGTCCTTGTTTTAATGCCACATAAGCAGCCCACTTAGCACTTAACAGACGGAGGTCTCAAATTGTTGACGGAATAAAACTTGAGATCTTACATTACAAGTTGAAAAACGTTGAGTCTTACATTACAAGTAGAGACAAACTTTAAGTTTATATATATTTTAATCCCGATTTTATACGTGTCTACCAAATTAAACTTTTCACCCTATCTAAAATAATTTTACTTCACCAATTTGTAAAGTCACTCGATATTTAACCTTGGTGCTTCGCGTCATTAATATCATTCTGTTCTTATATATCTTATATATATATATATATATATCTTATTTTAACATATGTTTCCTCTCTTTCTTTCTATCAAGATACTCCACTCCTCTTATTTCCTTCCTTTCCACTGCTAGACAACAAATGACTTCAACTCAGTAAGTATAGCAGTTAATTTGCAAAAGATAATTTCATCTCTCGGTGCAAGAAAACGTAATTTGTTTTTCCATTAATTATATTAGTAGATTTTTTTTAACTTGTTATTCATAGCTACAAGGCACACACATTTATACATACAACTATAATGATGTAGAGTAAGATTCAAACTTGATACAATAATTATTATAGTTCTGTTAAGAGCTATTTGTAAATAGGATTAACCATTAAGGCTCGATTATTCAGCTGATTAAAATTATTTGATTAGTTAATTATCATTTTATTTGTGTTTGGTTGCAACTTGGGAGAACAAAAGAATCTGAAAAATGATCGTGAGGTTAGAATACGCTTCATGTATATATATACACACATTTAAGTCGTCAATAATGTAGAATAAACTAACTTGTAAATTAAGCAAATCATGCAATGAGATGAGCCATAACTATTTCATTAAAGGTTGAGTATTTTTCTTTCTTTTCCTTCTATAAGATATTGATATTTATGGGGTGAAATTAATTTTTTAAAAAAATATTAGTCGTATAAAAGTATTTTTAATAGTATAATCAAAAAAGAAATTATAATTATTTAAAAAATGTTGGTTAAAATTAACACTACCCTAATGGGATAATTAAATCTTAACAACGCTTCAACCACCAATCAAATTTTTCTTAGTATGATCAAAGTTAACAACATTTTTCAATAAATAAAATGAAGGATCCACTAATTTTATTGGCTAACAGAGAATTTTTAAAAATTTAAATTAATTAATTTGTAACTAATGAATATAATAAATTTTACAAATTTAATTACTGAAAAAAATAATCATTAAAAAAATTATATAATTAACCTTAATAATTTATTAAATAAATAACTAAAAATTATTTTAATTATTCGATTGAATATCAAATTGATTAGTGGATTTAAAATGACCTTTTAATTATTTACTTGTTATCTCAATCTGTGAATGTCATCATTTACCACACCATATATGGGTGACCTCAGCATCATGAAAACCCTCACCTTTTGGGGACCACCATCATCATCTATGTGGTCTCCATCGCAGTGAGCCCCACGCCCACCATCTCTAAAAGCATCTGAACCGTCCAGATAGTTTGTCTTCGTTTTTTTTATCACCGACGCAAATATAGTGTTCTTAACTACCGTCGGATTTGACACGTCGATCAACAAGGGGGGCGGCAGTTGTAGAACGACGTGTCTCTCTAGGACTCTTGAGGATTATAGTTCTCGGGTCTCGTACCTAAACTACACAGCCTATGCAATTTGCAGTATTGAATATTGATGCATTGGAATTTTCATCGAGAGTTTGTTTTAGGGATAGACCAATTTTTTTTTTTCTTTTTAACGTTCTAAAGACACTTTATTAAAAGAAAAATTATAATTTTTTTTTCTTTACTAATAATTGATACTTAATATATATTTTTATAGCACACATTAACATGCTCTTATTAAAATAAAAGAAAATAATCATTTTAAGAATTAGCTCCCAAATAATATAATTTAAAATAAAATAAGTTATATTAAATATTATATTGAGGTAATATAAATAATTTTAAGAAAAAACTTACATAAAACTGATGTATTGATTAAATATGATATGAAATTTGTTAGCACTTAGCAATAAGAACGATTTTTTTTGTATTTATTAATTTTCATTAAAAAAAATTACATGGGTAAAATTATATAATAATTCAATATATGTTTAAAAAAGCATACGTCTTTATTGACTCAAATATAGATGTTGCAAAATATTGATAGTTCAAAGTTGTATCATTTATTTATCTTCTAACAAAATAACTTAATTTCATCATGAGATATTTATAGGACTATAAATAAAATAAAATTTCTTTGAAAGTGAGAGAAAGAAAACAATGAATGATAAAAACTAAAACGTGTTGATACTAGTTGTTTTAACTAAGTTGAAAAATAATAATACATGTAATAATTTAAATAATTAAATTAATCGTTTAAATGATATATCAAAAAAGATATTTATTTAAACATTGAACGATGCAATATTTAAAGTGTTAACTCGTTCATTTAACTATTTAAGTTGTATTACCTAGAATTGGTGAAATTTTTGTTCCAAGTAAATGAGAGTAATTGGGCTGGGGAAAATGATGAGGGGAGGGGATGCAGGGATGTAGTTGTGTTGAATGATACTCAATTGTGTTGAGTTGAGTTAAAGGCATAATGGTTTGTAGTGAACAGAGTAGACATTCCCTCTGTAATGGCAGTAATTGTAGATAGTGGCCTTGGGAGATGGACGGAATCCATTTGTCGGAATCTCTAGAGTAGTTGTCCTTTTCCTTCCGTTTCCGAGGCCGGGGGTCCACTGAACCTCCCTCTTCCGGTGGACCCGACTTAATAGTACGACTGGGTGACTCCCATTCTAGTAAAGTGTTAATTGTGGGTGGTGATGTTGCCACCTCTAAAATCTTTTGAAAACATTTTTATTTTTTATTCGGTTGTGAAAAATCAAATATAAACTTTCAAAAATTTAGAAAAACTTGAAAATGTCTTACTCGGTTGTCAAGAACCTAATATATAAACCTATATTCGGTCCTCAACAACCGAATAATAGACACTTTACTCGGTTGCGAATGACCGAATTAAAGTGAGAATGTTACCAATTGTTTTTTGGGGTGCCAACATCACCACCCTTAATTATACATTCATCAACAATAAACTTTGCATCAAATTCTTATTATTTGCATTTGGTTCGTTTAAAAATATATCGACATTTCTAAGTGCTCTGTGGATTACAATTATTGAAAATTATGAAATATATATAATATTACACATATACTGAATTTTGGTGTACAACGTACACAAATTCGTGCTGCCTTAATAATAAAAATGTAATAATATTACTCCATTTTCTTTATAAGAACGTTACCAGAAAATTGAATGTATATATATTTTGTGTTATTGCGAATAAAAACAAATTGTCTTTTTTGCCTACTTTATATGAAAAGACTGAGTTCTAGCACTTCAATAATAAAAAATTTATATCTATTACGATATTGTCACTACAAAAATATACAATAATACTATTTTCTCATTCTTAAATTAATTGTTCCACTTTAATTTTTGTGTTTTCTAAGAGAAAAGTTAATTTTAACACTATTGATGACCTGTGTATAAAAACCAAATTAATGTTCAATGACACAAATTAATTTTTACTGTGAGTTGTCATACATTGTTCCTCTCAAAATGTACTTGACTACTAATTTGAGGCATTTCCAAAATTGAGACAAAGGGAACAATTCATAAAAAAATATTAAGTATTTCTGGTGCTGCATTCATAATTATATAAAGAAGTATATCTATCTATATTATTATTACAGTAATAAGGAAGGAAGTGCAATAATTATAATAATAAATATTTTTTTTCATTGTGAAGCCTTTATTTATTTATTTTTTTAACTTTTTTAGTTTCCATTGTTTTACATATACTTATTTTATTAGTATTATCGAGGGAGGGAGAAGAAATTACTCTACTTATTATCGAGGGAGGGATGTTCTTCTTTTTTTAAGCATAAACTCCATAATATTTTAATTTTTTAGCAAAAATGCATTAGTTTACATGCATTATTTTGGACATTCAATGCATTTATTATTTGAATTAATTATGTATTTCATTGTATAGTTAGGGCTATTTCACTTGAATTTGTACTGGTATTATATATATTTTTTTGTTATTACATAATTCTTTCCAATAATAATTAGAATATTGTACCGTGCATTGCACAGGTTTGTAATTAGTTATAAGGTCTCGTTTGGTTCATGGATTTAAGTACTCAGGAAAGGAAAGTATTTTCTTTCCTTTGTTTGATAAGCTCAAATTCCGGAAACAATTTTCTGACATAGTAGAAACTAAGGCCTTGTTTGATTCACGGAAGGGAAATCAATTCCTCTATCTTTCCCATGGAGGTGGGAAACTAAATTTCCTGTCAAATTTTCTTTCTTGTGTTTGGTAAACCCTATAAAATAGTTAGGTAAGGGTATTATTGTCTAAATTTTTGTAATAAATGCTTGGAAATCACATGGGAAAATCAATCCCATGTGGTTTGAGAGGAATGGTTTTACCCCTACTTTCCTTTCTCTCGGGAAAGTGTTTCCGAAATTTGTGTTTACCAAACAAAGGAAAGAAACGACTTTCCTTTCCCGAGTACTAAAATCCGTGAACCAAACGAGGCCTAAGGGTAAAGTTATTCTTCTCAAAACCCATGTGATTGATTTTTTCTTGTGATTTTTCTTAGCATTTATTACAAAATTTTTGGATAACAATACCCCTATCTAAATACTTTTCATATTTACCAAATACAAGAAAAAAAACTTGACAAGAACTTTAGTTTCTCACATCCATGGGAAAGATAAGAGAATTGATTTCCCTTCCATGAACCAAACGATGCCTAAAGTAATACAGAGGAAGTGTAATAATTATAGCAATCAATGTTTTGCATTGTTAATCACACTCTTTCAAAACGTTTACTTAAAAAGTTAATAACAACATGCACTTAATACATGTATTGAATAGCTTGCATCTCTTTAGCTTCTACTCAAATGTTTAGATAGAACATAAAAGATTTTTCCCATTTGTGTTGTTTTAGGCCTTTGTGTTTTAAGATCTAAAACAAATTCATTCCAATTTCTATTAACATGGATCTACGTACGTATATCGTCTTCTTCCCCCTTTCTCAACTTCCAGGCTACGCTAATTAATAGATTAGTGTTTTCATTTTCTCTCCTAGTCTTATGAAATTGGCTTTATTGCATCTTATTTTATTTCTGCTCTATGAATGTCCATCATTAACATAATTGGTAGTTTTCTTTTGTTGAAGGTTAATTAGTCGAGTTTTGATTCTCAATTGTCATTTTTCTTTTGATTCTCAATTGATGGAAGGAGTTCTTTGGTTAATCAAAAGATTTTCTACAAAAGTTCCAAGATTTTTTTTTTCAGTTATATTGAATAAAAAGTTCATTTTAAGGCGGTACTTTTTAAAGATTTTCTATTTATGAGTAATATATCTTTTATTTATAATTTTAATTATTTTCTTATTCGGCGTGTTTTTGATGCCTATTCTTCTATTCTTATATATATATATATATATATATATAGCTCTGCTTTGTAAATCCATTATGTATTTTGTATTGATAAAGCGGAATATTTTTCTCACAGCTGCAGGTTCATCTCGCATGTTTATGATTTGTTTTAGTATGTAAACAGTAGAGTACTACAATTAATCATTGAAAAACTTTCAGGAGGCTCTTGTCTAACTTCTGTATTACGGCAACACCAAAAGTATGGTCCAATATTTAAATGCCTACAATGTGAAGCCCTAGGTAAGACCAAGTAGTGTTAACCAAATTATACCTTCAAATTGAGGCTGATAATGAAATCTATTTATTAATTATCATGTTCCACTGAAAAGGATATATATATATATACTGTTGAAACTGTGGGTGTATTTTGATAAAAACCATGGTAAGTTTATTTCTTTATGTATTTCTAAGTCATATATAAAAGAGATGTTAAATTATTTATGAGTTCATATAGTAATGAATTTGCTTAACATTTAAGTTTTGTGTTATTGGGTGATGATCTGAATAATGTGGTTTATCACATGTGTCGATTGAATGGACCCGGGCTTCGGGCTTCTTTTGTGTCAAATATTATTTTTTTTGGGCAAAATTTATTTAAAAATAAAATTATTTTGTGAATTTTAAAAAGACTTTGACTAAGTCTTTTTGTTCAGTTTTAGTGGATAGTTCCCACTATCTTTCCATGACATTTTTGTCTATCCTTTAAATATAGAAATTCTTCTACGAAAAAAAACAACAATAATCATCATCGTCTTCTTCCTCTTTCACTGGAAAAAAAAGTCTCTCTGATTTTTTTTTACCTCTTGCAGGGAATTGGTTTATAGTTTATGGGCAAAGTAAAAGGGTGTTGATTTTCCAATTTTTCATCGTACTATGAAAATCAAAATAAAGGGGAATATGGGTTGTTAGATCCTGGGGACGGTGTGGCCTTTATAAACTGCTAGTACAAACACAAAGCAGAGAGCTAAATGTCTTAAAGAGAGCAACTTAGTCAGCGACTCAACCCGATGTTCATTCTTGTTTATATTTTCACAATTCAATTTTTCCAACATATGTTGTCCTCCTCTTCTAAGAACCATTTTTAAATTAACTAACTTAAGGATCATCCATTTCGAGAGGTAAACGGATAAATTTCTTCATCATAAAACTTGGTGAAGATGGAAGGAAGGAGGGTTAATTAAAAATCTAAAATTTCAACGTTCATATATATCAATTTTTCAAGTAACTTACTTTCTATTTGATTTTTTTGATAAAATTGGATAGATATTTTATACTCATTATAGAGTAGATCATATCCACCAAGTTTTATGAAAAAAAACCCATCCATTTCTCTATTTCGAAATGCACATAAATGTATATATACATATATAGTCTTCTGGATGCCAAACATTGATGTTTGTGACCAGTTTAGGAGCCAGATTTAACATTAAAACAGGTAGAAAATGATTATAACTATAAATTTATAAAATACAAGTGTCCAAATAAAAATCTAATATACGTAATACGCGGACAAAGGAAAAAAAAATCTGTTAAATAAACTGAACAAACTTCTATACTTTTTATTCTTTGGGAAAAAGAAGAAGTTTTATACTATTACATATTAATGATATTAATTTTAAGTTTGCATCTTATATTTTTTAAGTGGTATTTTGAATTTGCAATTCACTTTTTAATCACGCCGACTATTTTGCCCTTATTTTTTTCATCTTCTTCTCCCACATACCACAAACTGTGAAAGCCACTAGCTTCCACTATTATTCACATAGTTTCTTTTATTTTATTTTTGATTTTTAATTATTATTCTAACGCTAGTAAACTTTTCTCTCCAATAATCTAATTCTATTTTCTCTCACCATCTGTTATCACGTGATAATGGGATTTTGAATCAACATTTTTTGTTTTTTTAGAAATACTCAAGCATATTTACATAATATTAATAACATGTGTTATAATTTAAAGAATAGTTATACCATCATCGCTTTACACTCTTGATTTTACACATCTACTTTGACTTTTTCTTTTCTTTTATTTTCTTTACTTTTTTTTGTACTTTATGCTATTATTTCCTTAAAATTGAAATACAAATTATTGAGAGAAATTTTGACTAGCATTAGAATAAAAGTCCAAATAAAAAAAAATGGAGAAAGGATGTAAATATATAAAAGAGGAAGCTAGTGAATTTTACGGTTTGTATTAGGTGGGAGAAGAAGATGAAGAAAAATAAGGGTAAAATGGACATCTTTTATTTCACTTAATGAAATTGGATAAAACCGACGAGGTGTAAACACAAATATATATATATATATATATAAACTGTAAACTCAAAATACCGCTCACTCGAGTACGCAAAAACTAAAAATATCGCCTAGTAAACTATATATATTCTTCTCCCAAAGCTTGCTAGCTACTAGAAGAAATCAACATTTTCCGATGTCTATTCAATTGAACTCCTCATTTAATTTATATTCAATTATAACCTTTTCAAAAGGTGCATATTTTTCTTTTTGAAAGATACCAAAAGGCATGATGTTTAGTTTTATTTAATTGCAACATTTATGATATATGACTTTAAAAAACAAGCTAGCTAGCAAGCTAGAGGAGCTAGATATATGCTTTTCTCATATTTGAAAATTGTTAGGGCCCCCCAATATATATCAATAGTGGAGCTAGATATATGCTTTTCTCTCCGTATATGTACGTGTACGTTGTTTAATTTTATGTACACTTATGCATGTATGGTTTAAATATATACAATTAAAGTAGAAATATAACAAATTGTTATAAATTGTAAACAACCCGTATCCTTTGACACAATTCAATTCTAATCCCAAGTTTCAAGCAATTGAAGTTTGATAGTCCAATGCAAGACTTTGTCGTTAAATGACCGTGACAACTCCGTAATTGTCCTAATACGTACATTGTGTGCTTTTTTTTCCTAAAAAAAAAAGAGCATTCACAATGGTATTGGTATATTCCATAAGTAGGGTATATTTATCCCATACGTGCATGCAATGGTTACCCTTGGTATGGTAAAATACTATTCCGTAGGATAGTAGTATGATAAAATTTAGTATCACAAAATTTCTTATCTTGCGCCCAAGTGAAACATATGGTTGTAGACACGATACAGAAAGGCATTTGGAAGTGCCTTGCATTACTAAAATGTGTGAGGGAGGGGCACGCAATAGATTGACAAAGGTGTTTGGTTATTCACATGCACTAGACAAAGATCTAGAGGCGAACATCAGATGAGTTGAAATGGCAAGGGGTCGTTGGCAAACCGTTTGTGTGAATTGATGGATAATACAATTAGGGTTTGAAGATCGGGCACTTGAAGCATAGTGTCAAGTTTCGAGTTCGAGTATGTCTTTGTACTTTTTTTGTTCAAGTGGATTATTATCGGTTGGTCTCAAGAATTAGTCGTATACATATAAATACTAGTACGAATATTTCGTTACATCCGGTGTTGTGCGATTGTTTTATTGCTTTGACATTATTGCTTCTGCATGCTAGAAAAGAACAATCTCTTTGTAAATTAAAATTGAGTAGACTTAGGTTTCAGCTATTGATTCACATTCAATTCACTACAATTCATTTCTCAAATGTAATAAAAATAGACAAATAATTTAACCTAGGCCCAAAATTTCATCATCTCCATTGATCAATCTGATGAAAAAATCCATCCCTTTAACCCTAAAGGATCCCATTCAGACGGATTTAAGGGAATGGAGAGGAGGAAGTCCAGAAAAAGGCCTTTTTTACCCTTGATGAGTAGAAAATTTTCGGGAGTTTTTAACATTTATGTGTGTTTTTCAATTTTAGCACCCAATGTGAATATAGTTGGAAAAGATGGTGGAAATGAATCTGCAAAATTCTCTTTTACTGGCTTTAAGACACTGTTCACTTTCTTTTCCTCTTTGTAAGCTTTTGCCCCCCAAAAGAGGGGTTAATTAGATTCCCTTGTAAGCATTTTCCTCTCTAAGATGCCAAACATTTTAATTTTCCATCGTCCACCTGCACTATTTCATATGATCCATGTGATTTGGAGTATTTCTCTTTCTCACAAAGAGAAATATAAACTTTTCTTTTTAAATGAGCTAATTGACCTTAAGCGGAAAAGGCTACCGATGAAAGGTATCATGAAAGGCATGGGACCATTGATCTCCCAAATATATATATTAAATCCGATCCGTTTAAATTTATAGTTGCGCCTTTTTTTTTGTAATGTTTATTTTCTTTTTTAAATATAATCAATGTACTATATTACAATAAAAAATAATTATATTTTTAACTATTAATTATATGAAATTGGCGTTTTCTCTATAAAGTACCAAAGTTAATATGAGACTATCAATTAGATTTAAAAAGAAAATATATGCACTTGAATCTAAAGCTAATTACCTTAATTAGCGTTAATTTTATTGCAAAACATTATTTATTACCCAACTTGAACGTTGTCAACTGCGTGAGAAGGATATATAAACAAATATTTTGTCGTTTTTACTTTTGTTCAATTGCTGTTGTTTACGAAGTACAACGATCTTTTTTTATTTTTGTTTTTACCATAGAGCACACCGCCTACACATATGAACCAAGAAAATGGACTCATGCATGTATTTAAGAAATTTTAATTGGTTAGATACTAATTTCATGCAGTAATATATATTCCAATAAAAATGAGAAACACAAAGAGTCAACAACGAATTTAGTCGGTAAATAATGATATTGTTGATCGATCTTTTGCCACTACTACACTACTTTCTGGAGTAAAATTAAACTGTTTCTTGCATTTTTTTAAGCTCTAGTTAAGGAGTAAGGACTACAGTAAAATTTATTGATCGAGTAAAGTTGTTAACTTGTATTTTAAAATTTTGGAATTAGAGGGCCCTCATGTTTATTACTTAATTTGTGGATCGAAGATATATGTGTAACAAAAGTATATCTTCTTTTGTGAAAAGGTTAATTGAACCATCATCATAAGAATTAATCCAAAAATCAAACTTCTATGCAACACAAGATTAAACTTTTTCATCCGATTATAATTAGGGGGTCAACCAAATTCGATGAATTTTTCATCATAATTGTTATTATTAGTGTTATTGAAATTGTTATTGTTATGGTTCCCGATGCAAAGAAAAACATATGAGGTTCCCTTTATCCCAAGTCAAATATGCAAAGTAAAGCAAAAAGATAACATGGCCGGGTACTGGTTAAAAGCAAGTTAAAACCACATAATCATTCTGCATGGTAACAGTTCAAGGACATTTATTATTACTCTTTTACCTTTTTCACGATATGTTGGTCCCTAATTGTGCCTGCATGTTCTTAGCTGTACGTAATTCAAAGATGATTTTAATTTATAATGTTTAACTATAAGAGAAATTAATGCAAAACATACAAAATACTTCACAAATAATTGATTCAAAAACGTATTTGGTATTGATGTGTTGAATCGAGACCCTCTACTAATTAATATAATTACATCACTTTAATCAAGATGTAAAATATCCCGGCCGGATGTGTTAATCAAGACTTAGAATTTCAGCCATGTGGGGAATTTAAAGTCTTTTAATGCGATTAATATACAAGATCTCTTAAATAGTATTCTTGCATTGCATATTTATTTTGGGCTGAATGGTAAGAAAAAAATGTTAAACGCACAAAATACGTAATTTTAAGGAATTTTTTTTATAATAACGGAGTAATTAAGTATACTTCCTTTTGAGGAGGACGCAAATTAAAGGGTGACAAAAATTAAAGATAACAAAAGTTCTTTCGTTTTGTTTTTGATACGGTTGACTTATATCGATCTCAACGGCTATGATGAAGCATGAGGTGTTTGAAGGGGACAAAATTATAAAGCTTTTTAGCAACATATTTATAAACATATTGAAGTGTGATGAATATGGTGATATATGCCAAGTTTAATGGAACTTTACTACTTTGCGTCTGCACAATCACTTGTGGGCACCCCCCCCCCCCTCCTCTCTCTCTCTCTCTCTACCCACCCACTAGATGAAGGTGGGGTGGTGAGAGAGAACCCTAAAGCCACACCTTATGATAACCAATATTAACTAACAACCAAACAAGAACAATCAAGCTTGTCTTGGTAAATTAAAAATACCTAGATAATTAATTGTAAAGGACTATCTCAATCATTTTAATTACTGCACCATTGTCAAATTTTGCACTAATATATAAAGAGGATAACAAGTACGTGGTCCCTCTCCTCTTTCTGTGATTTTTGTGGAGGCCGGGTGTATGTCATGAATCAATAATGCGAGAATACACACAAAGACTAAATTAATTACACAAAATAATTGATGCATCAGTTACTAATTAAATTGGTTAAGTAATACTACTGTATATATTTTAAATTAAGAATAAATTTTAAGGGGAGCATATATAATTCATGTACCAAACTTTATGATATTAAATAAATTTTATTATTGATCATAGATTATGTGAAACTTGTGATTTTTCTTGAAAAATACATTATTTAAATACTCTTAATTTAAGACAAACGAAATAAGTGAAATCAACAATAGTATGATTCTCCATTCTCAACTAATGAAAAATAGTATTGTTTTACTCTACATGAGGCTACTGAGTTGGACCTGCTAACATTAATAGGTGATATCCCAAAAATGGGGGGATGAAAGTGAGATAAATAAATAAATAAAGAGAAATAATTAAGTAGATTTTGGGGTCCGGCCTGGATGCCTAAGTCAAGATTCGCAGACTAGATATGAAGATGATAAATGATCGATATATTCTAGGGCGGGGGACCCTTATCTCTCGATCTCAACTTTCTCATCAAGAGCTAGGATTATTTTGCTGTGCTCAACATTCTTCCATCCAATCTCTTCATTATTACAAATAATGGATGTTCCCCGTGGTTTTAAGCCTTCCCTTGGATACCCTACAGTTAATATATATATATATACACACACATATATAGGGAGAGAGTTACATGTGAGCAATGCTAGACAGATAAATTGTATACACAAAAATTTTAAAAGAAATGTATTTGATTGATTATGAACAACTGGAGGAACCTACTAGAAATAGCACTTAAAATTATTTTATTTTACTTGTTTACCAATTCAGTATCTGACACATTGTTTTTAATTTGTGTGTTCTTTGTTTGCATGGCATTTTCTTTCTTTTTTATATTTTGATGTAATTAGAGAGATTGAATTAATCTTGATTGACAGCAGATCGAGTAAAAGAAAGATGGTGCAGGGCTATATATGAACATGATATATCAATATGGATAAGTGTGTTGAATATATGTGATTAAAAGTTTAAACCAAACGACAGAATGAGGATGGCTTTGTTCCTCTTTTTTAACATTTTTAAAGTCGATCTTCTCACCCACTGTTTATACACAATAGTAAACTTTTCAAACTTTAAGTAGGTTTTTAACATTTTTAGGGCAAATATTAGCTACTGTAATCCTCTAATTCAACACAATTAATTAATTAGGGCAAGCAGCGAGCTGAGGGCGGTTTGTCTTATTTATGCTTTCATGGGATTAGTCCTATATCCAATGCAGTGTGAGTATATTTTGTACAAAAAAAATACAATGTCTATTATAAACTGATGTAACCTTAGGACAGGTCCTGGATTTTATGTTTGAAATCAAAAGAAGAAGTGATCATTAGGTTTCGTTTCATAACTAGATGAAAAATTATAAGATAAAAAACTAATTTATGTGAAAAGTTATGAAATAAGTTGAGAGAATGTTCTCTTACATTTTTGGTTTTTGTCATGGGAAAATTTTCTTGGGGGCGTAACTAAGGAAGAAAATTTTCCACAAAAGAATTAAGGAAGAAAATATTCAAGATTAGGGGACAAAATTAATATTAATAATAAAGTTTTATAAATTAAAGGGGGAAAACTTAACTAATATACATATATTTATATATTTTAGAATTAAATTCAAGCACGAAATTGCAATTTCTCAAAATTTAGGGGTGCATAACTTTCCATCCGCCATTGCATATACATCTACTCATAAAATTAAAAAGTATTTCACAGCATTCCACAATTCAATTTTTCACATAAATTAATTTTTTTATTTATCATTTTATATTTTGTTATCAAACGGACCCTTAATTTAAAAAAAAATTGTTTTTAATTGGACCAAAGCTCGGCCACCTTTAGCTTCTTTCTTTTCTTTTTTTATTTTCTACTGAGGGCTGAAACCGAAACAAAAAAAAACCAAGTAGATTATATTCTTCTCTCTTGGAGCTGATGAGCATCAAAAACCACATAATCTCCCTCCAAGTACGTCGTGCCCCTTATTAGCCATGTCATCTGCACTATTGTTAGCCTCCCTTCGGACCACACACGATCCCAAGGCATTCTTCTCACGTACAGTATACCATATATTACTACTATTATAAAAGCCAAGCATGTGTTTTACAGTATGCCAAATTTTGACGTTTCTCTTTTTACCCCTATTGTCATTTTATTTCCAGTAAAAAAATATATATGTAGTTGTTGTGGGTTGGGTAATAGGAACAGCTTCTTGTAATAGGGTAACACTATTTTATTTTAAAATTTTTGTATTTAAAATTTGATGATTTATGTGCATATAAAAAAAAGAATGCACACGCATTACGTGTGTTTCTTATCTAATTTTTTTAGATTGAAGCGATAAGATTATATATGTCTATTTTAAATATTTGTACATTAAATTAAAAAAATAATACATAATTGTTGCAAATATAGGATGTTTACCCTTAATAGCCATGTTAATTAGAATTTTGACCTCTTCCCATGTTTCTTAACATTGTCACTACCCAACGATCACTTTTCTCCTTACTCTTCTTTCTCCTAAAGTGTTTGTATAAACAATAGTTTAAATTTAGTATTAAGCATTCAGCGGGGCTGATGCTTCATATTAATGCTGAATGCTTAATCGCCATTACAAAAAATAGTCGTTAGCCTCTTAATAATTTAAAAAAATAAAACAGCTTATTTCACCTCTTAATTCCCATTAATATTTTGAGATAAACAAACACCTCTTTAACATGAATACATATCGATAAAACTATATTTGCGTCATTCAAGTGTACTGCTGCCACGTTGGAGTTAATTAGTCTCTCTCCAAATTAACATGTGTACAAATGTGACTATATGGCTCCGTTTGATAGCAATATGAAAAATGAAAAGAAAAATAACTAATTTAGGTGGAAAAATGGAAAATAAGTTGAGGGATGTGGTAAGATTAACTCTTACTTTTTGCTTTTTTCCATAACAAAATTTTCTTTGGGTGATGGTGGAGAAAAATTCTCCTCAAAAGGACATTTACTCACAAAAATGAGTATGAGATGGAGAGGATCTCACCATATGCCTCAAGTTATTTTTCGTATTCTCACCCAAATTAGTTGTTTTTATTTTCATTTTTCATGTTGCTATCAAACGGAGCCTATATGTTCAAAATTAACCCTTACAACTTAATTATATTACAGGGTCCAAGAGTTGCTCGTCACTTTGAAAAAAAATATTGTGCAATTTAATAGTAACTGCTTAATTAACTCATAATCTTTTTTAAGGATCTTGCTAGTAACGATATGTTTCATTAACTCATAATTTCTTTTAAGGATTGAAGATATATATGAAATAACTCAGATAGCTTCTCAATAATTAATACGTAAATGATCATGAAACCCAAATCTTAAAATTAAATAAAGCACTGCTAGACAACACGGATTTTTCAACCGGAAAATTTTACCGGCTGAGGTGGCAAGCCTTGTGGCCTTCAAGCATTTTGCTGTCCAACTTTAATTTATTTATTGGTAACTTTAATTACACAATTCAAACCTTGGCCATTTTATAAGATATATTATGTTTTCTCATGTTGTTAAAATTCGTATCAGAAGATTAAAGAATGTCCAAATGAAAATAGTATTTTTATCCCAATAAAAGTTATGAAAAGAATATATACAAATGAAAATAGTATTTATATCCAAATAAAAGTTAGTGTAGAAATATTTTATAAGGGGTGGCTATTGGCATTCT
The DNA here is from genome assembly GCA_021464415.1 of Lonicera japonica. NCBI lineage: Eukaryota > Viridiplantae > Streptophyta > Magnoliopsida > Dipsacales > Caprifoliaceae > Lonicera > Lonicera japonica. The sequence continues at coordinate 16,087,324 of CM038464.1, read as the reverse complement.
AAAATAAAAATTGGGGACATTTTTGCATATTTTTTGTGATGCTTTAACGTCTCTAAAAGATTTTTATGTAGTACGTGTCGATAGATACACCTTTTAGTAATTATGAGTCATGTGCTTATGTAGTAAAATTCTATCACAATGAGATAATTTATTATATTTTTATAACCTGGCAAAAGTTTGAATTGCAATGATTTTGGTACTTTAAAATTTAATTAGCAGAAATTAAAAAAATTAAGGATAGGATTGATAAAAAACCTAACTTCAAAATTTCTTTTATGAAAATAAAGTTACCAGCATTTAAATTAAAATTGGTCAACAACCAGCGACAAACACTGGCCACGAAAGCCGGTAAAATTAACCGGTAATACAAACCGGAATACAAAAGCATTTCTCAATTAGATCATCGAGTACGTCATCCCAAAAATCCTTCTGTATTTGTTGCGTTTGCACCGGTCTTTTCTTTTGCTTTGTTTTATATATCGTGTACCTTTAACGTGGAATTAAATAAAATATGGACTTTTTTAAAAAGGAGAAAATAGAAAGAAATAAAAAAATTACCTACCTAGATATATACAATGTTCAATTTTCCAAATTTAAAAAATGCAGTCTCTCCTCCTGCAAGTATTTTTCATGATAAATATTAGAGATCGATATATCTTGAAAATGGAGAGCTAGAAGATATTATAAGAATCGGATCCTTTGTAAAGAATGGGTGGCTGCCTCACCAGTTCATCCTTTCTTGTATAGATTGTTTAACTTTTGCCTTTGGCTGTGTATAATTGTATATTAATGATCTAAATATTTTTTCAAATTTTACCAAAAAATACGTATTATTCTATTATTTGTGTTTTTTAGTATTATTTGCTTTCCCCTAATATATATATATATATATATATTTATTTTTATTTTCATTTCACCTTTTTATCAAATGGAGTTCTTGCACCTCCTATTTATAATATTTTGATATGCATCTTTTTGTTAGTTTAAGTATTTGGACATTTCTATCTAGGTATAGTATTTTGAGGGTTTAGGCTCGGTCTTTTCTTCAAAATTTTACTAATTCATTCTCACATATAAGAATATCCACAGCATAGTCAGTAAAATTTACTCACAAATTTGTAAATATGACATTAAGTTTCTTGAAGAATTACACCGAGTATAGTATAAAAAATGACCGCACGAGTGTGTCAAACCCATATAAAATATTTGCTTTAAAAAACAAAATGCTTCATATGACTTAAAAAAAATCATATGGGTGTGCCTCACTCCTATGACTCATACAGGTGTGGTACACCCTTATATAGTTTTTATTTATTTATTTATTATACTAGTAAAAGACACTAGTATGACTAATATAAATAAATTTGACTCATATGAATAAAAGTTCGGCTGCTCTCTACAATACAAAATAAATTTATCAATTTAGTTTTTTCTACCATGAAAATTTAACAAATTTAACATACTCGCTATAAATGCTCCTATAAATATTTCAATATATTTTAATTTTTAGTTCTAGGAGTTTTTGGTTAGAGTAGGGTTATTTTTAAACTTATTTTAGTAAACGGGGTAGTTTTTATCTTATTTGGAAAAATAGGGTGAAATCAAGAAACGTCAATGGCACTGGCAATTTTAACCATAAAAACACCACTGGCACTGACTTTTTTTTTTTTTAAATCCCGCTTTTAAAAACGGCAGTAGCACTTGCGATTTTAAAGCAAGAATTTTTTTTTCTTGCTTGATTTTAGTTTAAATTTGTTTTTTTTCCCCGTATATTTTCTCTTCTTCTTTATATAATTTAATTTATTTGTTGGATTTTTTTAGAATTATAATTTCTATTTTAAATTCGTTTATATTTTAATAATCCTCATATATTATGAATTTTTTGAATTATTAATGTATGCACAGCATGTACTAAGAAGATGTGTACATATTTGATTTCAATATAACGTTGTTCTTTATTCTCTCTATTGTTTCTTACTTATTTGATTTTTTAACTTTATTAAATTTGTTTTCAATATAAAGTTGTTAATTTTTGGTTATATTCAAATACTTATGTTATAGTAGGGTATATTCGTGCCATCTAGCACGGTAAAATAAATAAAATCTAGTAAATAGAATAATGTGTGGGAGTTATAAATTTTATTAAAATTTGAATTTTTCATTTAAAGTTGTGACATTTAAATTACAAATAAAATACAAAGATAAAACATTACTAAGAAGATGTGTACCTCTCGCTATTAATCTGAAATACAAATTATAATTCCAAAAAAATTGAACAAATCAATTAAATTATATAAAGAAGAAAAGAACAGATATGAAAAAAAAAAAATCCTGCTTTAAAAACGCCAGTTGCATTGCCAATTTTACATACCTCTGACGTTTTTAAAAGCGAGATTTTTATTTTTTAAAAAAAAATGTGAGTACCAATGACATTTTTATAGTTAAAATTACCAATATCATTGTCGTGTTTTGACTTCACTCTATTTTTTTCAAATAAAATAAAAATTGCCTTATTTACTAAAATAAGTGTAACAAAAAAACTCTAGTTTTGGTTATGGGGGATCCTTGCGTATAAACATGTTGCACTAATTTAGTTGGGGCTAACAGGCAAACTAGACAGGAAGAAGAGGAGGAATCAGAAGATGATCCCTACAAACCCCACACAAAGCACACTTTGGACCCCACACCCTCCTACCCTACCCTACCTAATTTGTCTCTTATGTGTACGTTTCCCGATATGTCAGACATTCACCTCGTTTTTAGCCTATGCCGGAATATTCTCCGGCCGAGCTCTCTTCTTCCCGGCGTCACGGTCCCCCTCACCGGCACGCTCGATTGGAGATTTGGTAAAAAGAATTAGGGTGGGTTAAAATACAATTGTAGAATTAAAGTGAAAAATGTTTATATTCAATAAAATTTTATTTTACATAATTTATTAATTATAAGGAAAGCATGTAAACGTTCATATTTGATTTCAATTATTTTATAGGATAAAAAATATGACATTTTTTTATAATAATGGCATATTTTTTAACTTTTAGTATTTGATTACTACATTTTATCTAAAATTAGACTTTTTAGTCTTTGGGCTATTTTTCGCCTTACTTAGATTAAAAAAAATAAGTTTTTATTTTTATGCATCATCCACTTGTATTAAGAAACTATGTGAAACTTATATTGCTTAGAAAATTAGGCAACAAATATCAACAACAAATGAAAAAATTACACATTTTTTGTTTTTTTCCATGTTTTTCATGAAAAACATTGACAATCAAACTCATCCTTAGAGTTTTATATTCTAAGAAACATTCTTTCCCAAATTGAAATATCATTTTCATTGTTTGGTTCTTATGAAGCATGGATACAGATACAAGTATTGGATACGACACTGCATCGATACGATGATACGGAAAAATTAAAAAAATATAGGATAAGATACGTTTTGGATACGGATAATAAAAAATAATTATAATATATATATATGTATATTTAATTATTCAGTTATAAGAATTTTATAAATTTATGAACAATATCATGAATATTCATAAAACTAATTCAAACAACTGAACAATTTAATTGCATAATAACTTAAAAGTAAATAAAGACCAAACAACGATGATCGTAGAGGAAGGACGGAGTATTTTGGTCGATCAATTATGTTATGATAAAAGAATTGACTTATTCACTGAGCTGTAAATGAAAAACATAAGTCTCTTTTAGAGGTTTCTATATTAAATGAATTATTTGTTATTTTTAAAGGGGCTCCAATAAAAAAAAATTACAAAACTTATCCCGCCGTATCATCACAAGTATCCTTGCCGTATCCCTCCCATATGCTTGTCGTGTCCCTCCCTAGTATTCGAAATTTAAAAAAAAATAAAAAATGTTAAATACTCGGATACGTATCCGTGTAAGATGCGTATCCGATACTGATACTCCGATCCTAACTGAAATATCTCGTACTTCAGAGTTTGGTTCAAATAAAAGTGAGGATGGAAATACATATTTAGTTTACTAAAATATCTTTCAACTACTGCAGTGTACATATGAGAAAGTTATAATTGTCTTTTTAGAAATATATGAAAATAAAAAATATCAAAACGAGGGAATAAGTTGCCAGAAATTTTAAACTCCTAAGGTAAAAGAGAATAATTCTTAAAAATGTGAGCCTTATTTATTACATGATATTATATCACATCAGGGAGTAGAAGATTTTTGTAGAAGTTGTTAGCAAGATATCGTTTTCCTATTTTATTAAATACGAGGATAAATCGATAAAGATTTTTGTTTGACGAAGATAGCAGTAATTTCTTGATAGTAACAGAAAACTTCATTTCCGTGTGATTAATTATTTTGTAACTAATACATCTTAAAACATGCAAAATCTATAACGCTGTGTTGTTACCATTTTACCCTTTTTAAGTAAGGGAGAGAGAGAGGGGGGGACCATTCCGGCTTGGTGAAGGCCGTAAAGCACTATCATGGTGCTTGGATGCCTCAACGCCCTACCATTATATTAATCTGCAAGTAATTATCCAACTTGTGCTTCCTCATTTCCCTTTATTTTAATTGAAGAAATTGTTTACTATCTACGGTTTGACATGATATAGAAAAAATAATGTTTAAATATTTTTTAAGAGTATTTTTTTTAGATACTTTAGAGCACATATTGAGAGTAATGAAAGAGTAAATTTTGAGTAAACAATTCAAATGAGCATTAAATTTTTGGAGTGATTATCACTTTGACCATTTCTTTCAATTTCATTTTTAAATTGAAAGGAATGAAACCATTTACAAAGTACATGATTTTATTTGAGCGTATTTTAACTATTTTAGTTATAAAATAGCTCAAGTTGCAATATTTGTTGAAAATATTGATATGGTTTATATACTGTATGTGTTTCATTTTGGCAAGAATTATCGGAGAGAAAGATCATTTTGTTACAATATGATCAGAACGATCTTACATGAAATCATGTGACACGCAAATGTATTAAATTTAACGGCCAAATTAGACGGAATGATTAAAGTGATACTTACTTCCAAGTTGAATGACCTTACACGAAACCATGTACCACGCAAATACATTAAATTTAACAGCAAAATTGGACGAAATAATTAAAGTGGTACTTTCTCCCAAGTTGAATGACTAAAGCATTGAATGAAATAGTCAAAGTGATACTCATTCCAAAATTGGATGAGTAAAGTGATTTGTTTTGAAGTTTAATAATCAAAGTGGTACTAGATTGAAAGTTTAACAGCCATTTAAACTGTGTACTCTAAAATTTTATACGAATATTGGTGTTATTTTTTAATCTTTTTGGGGTTCGTCTAGAGCAATGGCGAGGTAAAAGCTAGAGAAAGGGGATAAAATTCTAAATCCCGTCCACTATGGCACACAAGGTGGAGCAAGGGTTTTGATTAGGGAGTAATTATAGAGCCAAAAACAAAAACAAAAATGGATCAACGAGGGCAAGATCAGTGTTAATATTAATTTTTTCCAAAATTAAGGGAACAAATTAACTAATATACGTAAATTTTATGAGGAAAATTTAACACTAAAATACCATTTTAAAAATTAAAGGGCAGCAACTGCACCACCCCCCCGAAAATGTGCAGAGTGAGAGAATCTTTTTACCCCTTGAGCCTCTCCGCTCAACCAAATATAAAATTTATCTTTATGAGTCTTTAATATACGTAAGTTAATATGATGCTACAAATATATGTATATATATATATTCATTACTGGCCCCGGGGTGGTGGAATTTAGAGTGGACCTTTTGTTGTACAATGGATGTGTATATGCATTTGTGCAAGCAATAATTACAAGCAATATGCAGATACAGTTTATACTGTATAGGTTTTCGGCCACTACTAGCTAGTATAATCTTTGCCGGGTAGGCTGATATATTTGTTTGAAAATCAATTTGTGAGAAGGACTTCAGATTTGTGTGCTTTGGCCTAAAAAGATGGTGGTGACCTTTTTGTTATAAATATTATAGAAATGGGCGTTTTTTCCTTTACCACTGCTCTTCCATTAAAAAGGTCAAATATCATTTAGGTACGTAATTAGTTCAAATGTTTGAGGGTTAATTTATGAAAAATACGAGTATAACCCAAAAAAATTTGAATTAAACATTTAAATTTAATTACGGGAAAGCAAACGTGCCGCTTAAATAGTGTATGAATCGTAAATTACTTTTTGCATCTAAAATATAATCAAGAATTTCCTTTTTTAAAGTAGTCACTTTTTTCTTTTTTGTAATTAATTTTCATCAAGGTAAATAAATTTTAGCCTTCACTCTTTCTTCTTAAAAAAAATTGAAGTCAAAACGATCTTCGTTTGAGAGAGGTAATCGTTAGTGCAAATCGATCCATAAAATGTAAAAACTATATTTCACTCGTTATTGTTTGAGAAAAATCAAATCGGTGGCATGGTTTAATGCATTGTTTTGGAGGTGATTTCGGTACTTTAAAAAATAGAAACTTTTTGGAAACAGATTGGAAACGGAGGAAGTATACATAAACATATAAAAAGCTTAGAAATACTATAAATTAGTTTAAAATTTTGTGGAAGTTGGATTTAAATTTGGCATGGTATCATAAGAGTTTAAAAATTAGTTTAGTATTTTTTGTAAATTTGATTTAAATTTCATGTGATTATTAAGAGTTTATAAATTAGTTTACAATATAATATAAATTCGGATTCCATTTGTTTCCTCGAAAAGTTAAGTGTTTCACAACTAAACTAGTTTTGTTGAAAACTTGTATGTAAGAAACTAATCTCCGAAGCAATTTTGTGTAACTAAAAAAAACAAACTTTTCCTATGTTTCGGTGAAAACGTATCGAAACTTTAACCCATGATTAATTGGCGGATGGGAAAATTATTGTTACTTGACAATTTATCCTTAACATATTACTCCCGTCTGAAATTAAAAGTATAATCTTTTTTATATAAATAACAAAGTGTGGATTTTTAATTTAAAATAAAGAGATTTTACAAAAATATGTCATATTAATAATGTTGGTGTTAAAAACTGGAAAGGTATTTTAGACCACACAGTCAAATGATCAGATCAAATAATTAGTATAATAACTACAATAAATCAGCATAATTGGAGATGTATAGAGGAGGTTGACCTTGTATGAAGATATGGGTTAGTCATCCCCTATGAAATAGAGTTAGGAGCCCAGTTTGCTTTGTATTGATGATAAACAAATAATTATTACAAACTCACGAAGGTCTCTCTAACTATTCTATCATCACGATGTTATAATAAGAGTATGGGTTACACGAGTTATGGCTTTTATATTCTATGAGCTCTACTTAGTACCCTGAGCTTCTATTTTTCTATTGTCTTCTTGCTATTGAATGTTGAATTCTCTTTTGTTGAGTTAATTCTTTGGTTTTTTGGGGTTGAAAAAAGTAAATGCTTCTTATATATATATATAACTGGGAGGAAACGTGTGGCCAGAGTCCCCAGCACAGGTCTGGAGTCATACTTCGATCATCATTAAATCTGACATTCCTTCTTCATGAATTTCGGTACATTACATATAATTTGTGTGCATTTAATGAAGTTGAGAGTAGCTTTGCGCGTTCTGTAGAGCAGGTGGCAGTCACCCATACTTTTACCAAGCATTCTGGAGCCCAAGCTCTATAATTTGATGTACGCAATTAACTCTCATGCGGGAGTCCAATTCGTGAGGGGCTGTTGGCTTCTTGTGGTGGCCCAGCGGGGCTCCTCCGAGCTTCTCCTGCTGGGACAGGCCTAATTCTTGACACGTGGACGGCTAGGTGTTAGCTCGTGGTTGGCGGGACAAATAGGATTAACAATTTGTACCATCAAATAATAGTTTAAATTATATGATGTCCCAAGTTCGAACCATTACTCTCTCGATTCTTTGCTCATCGTTTGTTTTTTATTTTATTTTTTATACAAGCAATGTTATAACATTTGCATTTTGAATATTTTTATAACAAAGGGTGAACGCAACAAAAGACTCAATACTACATCTATATGAATTGAACCCGTGACTTGTTTATTACGAGGATAAGAAGAATGTTAACTAAGTCACAAAGTTGTTGACTTCTTCTTTCGTACTTTGAATATAATATATAAAAAATAAGAGATTTAATAAGGGCAACTTGGACTTTTATTTCCATCACCAAATGAACCAAATGTTAAACATGATACATAACTACTACAATACACATATGTGGTGATGTGAATAAACTCATGATGTTATATACATCCCTATTTTGTAGCCATAATACCATATTAGACCCAACACTATATTTTTTTATCTTTTTTGATAATGGACACCATATAAGGGACACTAACTTAAAAAAAGAACAAACAACGATTCGGCAACCTCCAACAGAATAACGTTGTAAAATTCAGTAAAAAGTTACAAAATCACTTAAATAAAACTCGATGACATCTCACCAATTATGATATCAAACAATAGGTATATATTCGGTAACCGACAGACAAGTTTTGTGATATGATTCAGCGACTAGTTGTTAAGTTTCTAACTATTATTTGGTACTGTTTGACCGATTACTGTAGGATGACGATTTTCTTTACCTTACAAAAAATATGCATCAATAGTAGTGATGATAGTTAGATGTAAACATATATATGTTCTAAAGACTTTATTCTAAATGAAGTACTTAAAGTTAATAATAAGTCCTCATCTTCCGTGATTTATTCAAATAAAAATTAAAAAGCAATAAAAAGGAACAAAAAATATGAAACGTAAGAAGGGTCAAGGATAAATGCAATGTCAAATATAAAGTAAAATATGTTTAATCTGAATATTTTGAGAATATTGAAAAAAGTTAGTGAGCCAAATATAACAGTCCGTTTAGATTGAAGGAGAGGGATGGAAAAGCAATAATTAATTAAGAGGGGAAATAATGAAATATAATAAAAATGAATGAATTTAATTTTATTGATGTTTAGATAGGTAATGATGGAAAAGAATGGAATGAAAATAAATGTCAAATATCACTCTCATTCCCTTCATTTCTTTTCATTTCACTCTCATTCCCTCAATCCAAACGGACTGCAAGGGTGGTAGTTCAATTCGGTGTTTTTTTCATTTAAGAAGAATTAAGGTTTGGGTCATATATATATATATATATATATATATATATATTATGCATTTAATATAATGGATATTCAAACGTCTTATTTTATAGCAAAAATACCAAGAGTATATCTGTTTTAAATTTATGGTGTTGAAACTACAAAATAAGGATATATTAAGACATCTCCAATGATTATTTTCATCCATACAAATTTATATGATAGAAATGACAAATAAAAAAAATTATGCTTGAATGGGAGTTTTCTATAATCATTTATATGTTAGGTAGAAAGTATGTTATATAGGAAATTTTTATTACTATTTCTATATTGTTAACATAAATTCCTAATATGACCTAACACATTCTCATCCAATATTATAAAACTCACTAATTTTTTATCTTCCTAATTAAATGTCAAATAAGAAAGAAATGAAGTATGAATAATTTTTGTATACTTTTTTATTTATATAAAAAACTTGCTAACTAAATATAAAAATATTCTAAAAAAATATTGCATATGCTAAAAAATAAAAAATAAAAAAATAAAAATTACTATACCTTAACTCAAGAATAAGAGGAATACTGAAAATAATAAATTCCAAAGACAAAACCCTCAAATGGGACCCTAATCCAAAATCGACAAATTTATGAGAGAGATAAAGACAAAAATAGACACATTAATGGTGAATATCTCACTTCCCTTCAAGATCGGACCCTGTGTGTATATCATTTGGTTCTTTCTTTCAGCACAAAACCATTAACAACCCTCCTTTCTCTCTCCTCTCTCCACTCTCCATCTATACAAATAACTATATATATATATATATATATATTAATATTTAATATAAAAAATATAAGCATATATATCATCAGGCTACTTTATTGTATGGTGTTTGTTCTCCTCTTCGCCCATAAAAACTGCTTTTTTGTACCTTTGGAAAATTCAGACGTTCAACCGTCGTCACCAGTACTAAGAACTCTCTTAACCATTCATTCTTTTTTGGAAACCCACCTGCCCTCTTTTGCTTCTTTGTTTTTGCTCCACCCACCCTTCTATTTTTTGCTAAAATTCCACTTCCAAAGTGAAAACCAAAAAACACTACTTTAGGCTTACGATTCCCACTAATATTGGTTCCATCTTCTAATCAAAGGCTGGAGTTTTTGCACTGGAAAAACATTTTCTTCTTCAATTCATTTTGTGAAAAAGAAAAAAAAATGTATACAGAGGAAATCGATTCCACTATTAAAAAGGCACTTAAGAATCTCTGTTGTAATAACGGGTGGTCTTATGGTGTTTTTTGGCGTTTTGACCAACGAAATACCTTGTAAGATTTTTTATTCTCTCTATATGTATATGTGTGTGTGGAGATTTGATTTGGGTTCTTTAGGCCTGAAAATTTTGAAAGACCTATTTTTTCAATAAAGTTAAGATTTGAGTTGTCTTGTGAATTTGTTTTCTTCTGTTTTTTATACTTTGTTCCATGACTCCATCACAGATTCTCATGTGACTAAAGAATGTTCTGTTTTTGTATTTCTTTGTGAACAGAATAATTTCTTGGTTTTAGTTTTTATATATCTTCTTCTATTGTTTTCATTCTACTAATATTAATGTTTAACCAAGTTGTTTTTTTCATATTTCAAATATGACTTTTTTTAAGTTTTGTTAAGAAAGATTTTCCCTTCATGTTTTCCGTTTTCTTTGGCTTTTCTCAAGTTTTAACCAAGTGGGTTTTCCGGGAAAATTAACAAGATTCTGTCTTCCTAATATATGGCAGAAATCTTTTTCAACATACACCATATAATGTGCTTAGATCTAGTGAACCCCTCTCACTAAACGCACGTTTATTATCCTGATTAACCTATAACATTAGATTCTGTATGAATTTAATTTTTATTTTTTGTTTTGTTTTATGGAGTTTGATTCTTTTCATTCTCCATTATTTCCAAGATTCGTAGGCCTCTTTTTTTGCTGTTTTTCACAATGTCTTGCTATGACAAGGAGTTTATAGTTTTGTACTTTTGCTTATTCTTAATTACTAATGATCCTATGAAATATTTTGCAAATCCAGATTGTTGACTATGCAAGATGCCTACTATGAAGAGCAAATGGGAGGCGTGATTGATGATATGCTTCTACAAGTCCACATGCTTGGTGGAGGGTATGCTAATTAATATTCACCTATCTCGGTTTATAGCGATTCTAAATTTATCTCAAAAAAAAAAAAAACATTTATTTCAAATAAAAGTTGCAAATTAACTAATGGACTAATGTTGATCTTCGTTCAAGGCTGATAATGATTTTATTATCTTAATTAGAATAATTGGGCAAACCGCGTTCACTAAGAAGCAACGGTGGATGTTCTCGGATTCTCATTACTCGGTACAAAACTCTGTAGGATGGAGCGAAGACATATTTCAGGTATTCATGGTTTTTTTTATTAGTCAAGGCTTTTTGTGCAATCTTTTCTCCACTCAAAAGATACGACTTTCTCTCTTATTTGAGTTTGAGTGTCACCGAAGTTAGATTCCTTTTATACTTTTAAAGATCTCTTGCTTCTCTTTTTAATTTGACTTTATATGTAAAGATCACATCATCTATTGTTGAAGTGATAAAGTCATTGTTATAGAGAAAGTAGCTTGTTCTTGTCTTCTAATTGAACAATTTTTTCTTTCTTGTACAGGATGATTCTGAGTTTCATCGTCAATTTTCCTCCGGGATAAAGGTAGCAATTTTACTTCTTTTAGTTTCAAACAAGCATGCCAAATTTGAACTACTAGCACGTTAAACTAAAATTTTGCCATTGAAACTGATACTACGTATATGATAGCCATTCTTGCCCCAAAACTGTATGGTCACCACTTGTATCTATATACTTGTGTCGGAATTATAGCTTTTAATTATCTCAAACTCTTTTTGCAGACCATTGTGGTAATATCTGTGGAACCAGGGGGAGTGGTACAGTTTGGGTCGACCCAGAAGGTTAGTACAAGATCAAGCAAGCAATAATATACTTCAACTTAAACAGAAATGATGCAATTCTTTGTTCTCTTTTGTTACACTCCTTTCCTGTACTCTTCTTGACATCAATTATGCCGATCCCAGTTGAAATATTACCATAACAACAATCCATGTTTGACATTTTATGTTTTTGCAACTACAGATCCTAGAGAGGGCAGAATTTGTGGATCAAACAAAGAGAGTCTTCAGAGAGATGGAAAATGGCGAGGGCCGTATTTTCTCAGAAAACGCGCCTTCATCCTCAAACAGCGATTCTTATGCTACAAGTGGGCTATTTGCTTCCTTAATTTCATCTGGAAATTCGTGTTTATCGACAAGTCCCACTTGGTTTTCCACAACCAATGTTAATACGCAAGTGCACAACTCTGGCAGAGAAGCTCAAGTTGCATTATCTAACAACTCTAATTCTCAGTTACATCAGCCACTTCTCGAGTCCAGGAGTCACTTTAATTCAATAGTGGCCGAACCCCCCTGTAATAGTACATGGAGTAATCTAGAATCTACTTTATGTACGTTCGATGAGTTTTTCCAAGCTGTTGATTGCACCACGGAGAATGATGACTTGTTTTCCCAACCAATGGGACTTTTCTCAGTATCTTCTAGTTTGAAAGAAGATGATAATCCTACCAGTGTTCCACTCAATTGTCCGGCTAATTCTTTGCAAAGTTCCATCACGAGCACATTTGATTTTGATGGGAACGAGAAATGTTCGAATAATTCTTGTGTTGAGAACAATGTTTTTGATAGTTTTGTAGTAGATTTTGACGACATTCTAACGCCGATAATGAATGGTGGCCACTTGGATTTTAATACCGGAACTTCTGAGTGCATCTCAGAGCAAAATGTGGGTCCCCGAAAGAGGCTATTCTCGAAGTTGGGAATTGAAGAGCTTTTGGATGGTCTTTCTGGTAGTTCTAACGTTGTTTATGGATCTAGTTTTGAGGACCGACTTTCGTTTACTAGAAGGAGAACTGATAGTTCTTTAGGTAGCAGTGATCAATTGGCTGGTCTTCCTTCCTTTGCTGGAAGCACAACTTCATCGAAATCCGTGTATAATGTGGGACCTAAGTTCGGTCCAAAATTGGAGGCGGGTTCTTGGATAGGTGACAGATATAGCATGAATGTAGAGCCTAAGAAGAACGTAGAACCTGCAAAGACCACCAAAAGAAAGGCTAAACCGGGGACTCGACCAAGGCCCAAAGACCGTCAACTGATCCAAGACCGTGTCTCGGAGTTGAGGCAACTCATTCCCAATGGAGAAAAGGTACTTAACTTTTTATTTAACAGTGAACGTAATTAAGGGAATTATGGATTGTATGAACTGTTGTCTTATGAGTTATGACTGATTGGTTGATGTAACAGATGAGTATCGACTGTTTGTTGGACCGGACCATCAAGCATATGCTTTTCTTGCAAAATGTGACAAAACATGCTGACAGACTTAAACAAGCCAATAAACCAAAGGTAATATATAGGTTGGTCTCTTTTTTATTTATATAACTAGTTATTCTGAACAATCAAATTTAAGGGTATGTTTGTGCCAATTATCAGGAAAATGGGCCTACTCAGAGAGACAATAGTGATGGTGGTGTTACATGGGCATGTGAGGTAGGGGATCAAACAATGGTTTGTCCTTTGATAGTTGAAGACCTTAGCAGCCCTGGACAAATGCTTATAGAGGTATATAAAGGATATGTGTATGCGCTTACAACATATACACGTACAAAATTATTCTTTATGAATCTGAACAGCTTCAAATGTGCCCCTTTTTCTGCTGCAGATGCTATGTGAAGAACAAGGTTTCTTTCTTGAGATAGTGGACATAATTCAAGGCTTTGGCTTGAATATCTTGAAGGGAGTGATGGAAGCTTGTGAGAGTAAGATATGGGCGCGATTCATTGTTGAGGCTGAGGTAAAGATAAAAATTAAAAAACACTATATATATGCACGTGTGTGCGTATTTTCACTTGCGTATATTTTGTCTTTTTCTTTGTTTTGAAATGAGATTTTAATGATGTCTTGCAGGGAAACAGGCATGTAACAAGGCATGAGATATTTTCAGCCCTTGTTCAGCTAATACAATTTACAGCTCCTAATGCGGTCAATTTAAGCGATCAAGTTGGTAATGTTATTGATGAAAGGACTAATCAACTGAACAATTTCCAGCAATCTGTGGTGCCACTACCAGTGAGTTTGGCAGAGACACTTGGGTATACAAGCTTGTAACAAAACTTTCGAAAATGTATACCTTGAGCATTCACAGTATAGAGTGACTGTTGTGATTGGTATACTGGAAAATTCTACAACAAAAGTCTAAAGAAGAAGGGGGTGGAGGAAAAAGGAAAATTACCCTTCAAGTCATGGGAGAAAGGAGATCCGGGTCCGTGTTCGTGTGTTTTTCTCTCTTTTTTCCCCTTTCATTTTTCTTTGTTAGGTTGTTCTTCTTTAGTTCTTGGGATAACCTGTTCATAGTTTAAAGTTGACAAACCAGTTAGTTATAGAGTAACTGCTAACTTCTTATTGTTCTTTGGTATTTTGGTGGTTGTTTCATATATACAGTTATATGTTCTAGTGGAAATTTGCTGTCTGCGTGCTATTTTCTCTATCTGGTACTTGTAAGTTGGATCATTAACCACTTTATATATATATATATATATATCCTCCCTTCATTGTGAATTTATAGGTTTAGTTGGAAAGGAATTGAATTCTGTGGAATTGTTTTGCAAAGAATTTTTTCCCATGAAAAACAAGAACCCAGGGAGTGATGATTGGAAAAGGGGAATATTAGGCTAAACCAAATTTGTACCTTAGGAAATAAATTTGCGTAGTATTACAGAATCAAACTACACCAAAGATGAAAAATATGAAAATTTAATCATTTTATGTGGAAAAGAAGTGGAATCACGCATACGTTTTTCTCTATAGAATTTACATTTGTGAGGAAATTGGAGGAATTTGGCTCGTAAGGATGTCTTATTCCTAGTGCTCTTTAAAAAGAAAAATTAGTAGCAGCTTTTAGTAATATAATAATTTCGGAATGAAGATTTGATAAGGAGATTTGTCGACAATGTGTAAAAGTTGAGAACTACTATTGATAGTTTAGTTTGCCTTTCAAGTCGGTGTAAAGCCTAGTGTATATATATGGAGATAAAGTGCTGTTCTCATTCATTACCTATAATTGTATTTTAAAAAGAGTAAGATTATGCTTAATTTGTTAAAAACTTGCTCCAGTAAAGACTACTTTAAGATAAAATAATTTATCCCTGTAGTTGGAATTTGACAAAATGAAATTGCACTACTTTTTGAAAAACACTAATCAAATGCATTGTCTTGCATTTATTCTTTTAAACTAAAGCTCCCGTAACATTTGTATGTAATCACGTGCAACCGAAATAAAAGCAGTCAGGTTTGTAGATGCCCCCGGCCCCTACTCCATGACAAACTTGGCCATATCCTCATCAAGCTCGATGTGATTATTTTCCGATTTGGATGTCTAGTTTTGCTTCTGCTGAGTGTTGTATGGTAATGTGTATTTGGCTTGGCTAGTTCTGAGAATGTGATGAGATGCAATTTTCTGTTGCCTGTTGCAGCTTCTAAAGGATATATGGGCTGACCATTCAATTAACAATCTTGGGCCAGTAAATTGAGCTAAAATCCTTCATTTGGGCCTCTAATTTTTGTTGCTAGATGGTTTTAATATTGAACTGACCCAAATTAAATGTCGCAGTAGATACAGAGAGAAGATGTTTTGTCAAACATGCATGTTTTATAAGGGGTGATAAATATACCTCATTTTGTTGTCAGAAAAACCATCTAAAATTTTTATTAATATTAAACTAAACTTTATTCCCACTACCTTCTCATTTTATTTTTTTAAATAAAGGTTAACTATTAATTAATTTAATTAATCAATCATTAATCACAAACAAACAATATTACAATCTTTCACCTTCTTCTCCTCCTCTTCCTCCTCTTCTTCTTCAAAACATACATATATACATAAATATATATAGATTCGAAAACAAAAGAATATGAATTCTTCCTCCTCCTCCTCCTCCTCCTTTAAAACATATATACATACACATATACATATATATATATATATATATATATATATTCAAAACATACATATATACTTACATACATACATATAAATATATATATATATATATATATTCTAAAATGAAAGAAAAAAACAAACGAAAAAAATGCATATATATATAAATTTCTTAAAAAAATAAAAAAATTATACTCACATATTTGTTTAAGTTTCAGATGCTTAATATTGAACGAGTAACAATGAAGACACTCTCCCAATGGCGGGAGAGTATTACCACATTTACTCGCCATAAATTAGACGAGTATATTTCACAAAATGGGTTGTAACTTAAGTTATTGTTGAAGTTTCAGATACTCAATATCGAGTGAGTACCAATGAATATACTCTCCCAATGATGGGATAGTATTAACACATTTGCTCACCATAAATTGGATGAATATATCTCAAAAAATGGGTCATAACTTAAATTATTGATAAGTTTGAGATGTTCAATATCGAACAAGTACTAATGAAGATACTCTCCTAATAATAAGGGAATATTAACATAATTATGGTTATTAAGTTAGAGGGTGGTAGAGTAGGGTATTTGTGATAATTTTTTTAAAAATAGGGAGCATAAGGTATAAAGTGTTTGTGACAATAAAAAGGGATGTATTTATCACCCCTTTATAAAAGTATCACAATACAAGTATGATATATTTCTCAATGTTGTATTCAATGACCAATAACAAAGTCACATTTCACTAATTTTTACTAATGAAATCTTATTCATATGAATTCAAATAGAGAATAGTTGTTCGTTTGATTTCAAATTGTGAACTCTGTTTTTTTTTTCTCAAGGGTTACCCCACATGGTATTCAAACCAACTTTCGCGCACCTCGACTAATTCATGCGTGACTGCTATTGATCAAGCATTATTTTGATAACATTGAAAATTGACCTTTGGAGTACCAAATTGACCCTATCATTATTTTGATAACGCCGATAATCAACCTTGAGAGTACCAAGTTGACCCCGAGATTGTCACAGTGGTAACTTTATACTATTAGGCCAAGAGATTTGATTAGACAACAGTTATTCAACTTAAATTTTATGTGTTAAATAAATAACACTTATGGTCTATTTAATAACAATATAGGAAAAAAAATTGATTTTTGTAAAAAATTGAAAAATAAGTTGAGACGTGTGGTGATATATATTTTTACTTTGCATTTTTTCCTTAGGAAAATTTTCTTTGGGGTTGAGGGAGAAAAAAATTCAATAAAAAATAATGAAAGACGAAGCACATGTACTCACAAAAATGAATATGAGATGAAGATAATATCATTATATACCTCAACTTATTTTTCAACTTCTTACACACAAGTGCTTTTTCTTATTATTTTTCATGTTGTTCTCAAACGGAGCCTTAGAATCTCTCTAATGGTTGTGTAGCATTGCCACATAAATAATAATTAAAATGTCTCCAATGGTTCTAAATGCATTGCTATAAATTTTACATAATGCATAAAATTTTTAATGCTCTAATGGTTGTGTATATACTCTTGTCGGCTCATCAACGTGTAAGATGAATATATATATATGGGTGATTTTATTTATATCCACCATATCTTGCAATTAATCCACCTTTAAATCATAAAAAAATTATTCAAGATTTTACAATATTACCCTTTTCAAAATTAATAAGTATATCCACAAATTAAAATTAATTTATAATTATATAAATTTAAATTCTATTTTAATTAATATTCATAATCTAAATATTTTTCCTTCTCTCTCTACCAATACCCTCAAATATCTCCTCTGTTTCACCTTTTCATCTTCCTCTCCGATCTTTCCACCACCAGCATCACCCCTAAAAACCTAATCATCTCCACCACCAGCATCACCCCAGAAAAAAAAATCCCCGGCACCACCCCCACTAAAAGCCTCCTCTCATCCACCTCTAGTAACCACCCCATCCCCAAAAAAACTCATCACCCCCCCCCCCCCGTAGAAATAGAATTCCCCATCTCCATTACCACTTCCAATTCCCAAGAACCAAATTCCAATTCCCAAGAACCAAATTCCAATTCCCAAGAACCAAAATCCAATCCCCCTTCCTCATCCGGCATCCACTAAAACCCATTCTACTCCTAATTCGACTTTGCCCAAGACTTTCATTCCACCATCTCCGGGCACCGCCGATGAGAAGTCGCCGCTGGGTCCACCCAGGAAATAAGGTTCGTCTCAGGCTCCACGGAGTGAAGTGTCGAATAAGTCGTTGTCATGGTCGAGTAGTAGTGGTAGTAATGACTGATCGCTGGCGGGATTTGGTGGATTATCATCGTTGTTGTTAACATCAACCTCAATATCACATTCGATGACAATAGCAATAATAGTTGGGATTAAAGTGGTTGTGGCGTTACTTACTGTTGATTTAGTTGTTCTTTGTGTAGTTTGTATCAGGAGGAAGAAGATAAAGCATTAGTATATGCATCCTGGGTTTAGATTTTGTTTTAAGTTAGTTAAGATTTACTTATTGTTTATAATATTAGAATTTAAAATTTTAAAGTGGTTGTACTTAATAATTTAGTGGATATTTTAGTATTAAATTATTATTAAAAATAATATTTATAAAATTAAATTAATAATATTTTTTGTCAGTGCATCCACGTTCACGGATTAACTTAACAGTGCGGATTAACTGCAAGATATGGTGGATAGAAACAAAATCACCCTATATATTTATATGTTGGTATGAAGATCTAGAACATGTTTATTTCCAACCACACAGTCAAATGATTTGGTAATGATTAAATGATAAAGATCAACGCAAAGATTTATAGAATAGTCCTTTTATGGATACAAGAGTTAATCATCTTCTTGTGAATAGAGTTAGGAGTTCGAGGTTGTTTTGTATTATAACGAATAAGTTTCAATTACAATCAAACGTTATCTTTCTAGCTATTATATCTCACAATATTACAGTTGGAGGAGCCTTAAATTTTTTAGAGCTTGAATACCAAATTCTTGGATCTCTATAATATATTTCAAATTTTTCTTTTTGTATTTCCTTATTTGTGTGGTATGTAACAAAAACTTAGTTGTTGAAGAAAGTAAATACTTCATATATATATATATAACATAAGAATACATGTGGAAGAACTCTCAAAACAGGTCTCGAGCCATCCTTCATCATCACAAACTCCGATGTTAATTCTTCTAGTATTTCGGTACATTTAATGCAGTTGGTATGCATTTAATAAAGTTGAGAAATATTTTGTAGTGTTGACAGAGTTGGTAGTAGTCGCCCACGCTATCTGCACCTATTTAGAGTCGGACCTAAGTTGAGCCAGAACAGGTTCTTGCCGTAGGCCCCAAATTTTTGAGGGCCCCATAATTTTTTAAAGTTTAAAGTTAGGGAAGTTCTTTGATCAAAAAATCTTGAATGTTATTGTTGATAAAAAATAAGTAGTGATTATTCATGTAAATTAATTTAATTTTATTTATTTTCTTTGAATTTGGATGCTTAGAAAAAAAAAGACATAAAAATTTGAAGATGGAGAGCCTCATTGATAAATTTTACTTCAGGCCCCCGAATTCTCAGATCCGTCCCTGCACCTATTCTTACACAGTGGTTGGTCAGAGACTTATAAAGCTCACTAAAAGAGCTATAGCGTTTGACTTCCAAAATCTGGTACACAAAAACAATGTTCAGGCCGAATATATATTTTCTCTGGAGCTCTGGCTCTCTGGCGGTGTGGCACTCATGCCAGAGTTCTTAAGCTCTCTTCTCAACAGTGAATTTGACTACTGATGCGGTTGGCCATGTGTCCTTTTGCAACTGGCCGAGTAAATCAATTTATTAATTTACTCTATCAATATATAATTCACACCATATAATTAACATATATCTCAATTTTTCAAAACAAAATGATATAACTCTAAATTAAAAAATATTGAATATTAGATATTATATTTGCTTGTATATTATTGGTTCAAACATACACGTATAAAAGTTGTATACAATACAACTCAAATTTTACACATCTATAAAAAGTTATTTACAATGAAACTTGTTGACCTAGAAAGTCTTAATCTAATTTTGATAATGACAAAAAGTTAATCATGTGTATTTAACATTTGTCTAGAATGAATTTAGCTTATATCATTTTAACAAACTCCATTGGATTCCCAAAGTATCTTGAGGACCAAAATCGTAACTAATATCAAGATTCTCACGTTTTCAAGAGATCCTCTCAACTCTCACATGAATTCAAGATATCATGTATCAAGATGAAAAAATATGGTGCATTCAAGAAAGAATTACAAAGAAATTCAATCAAGCTCTTTGAAGGCTAGATACTCTTTTTATTTGAGTGGGTGCTTAGCTTTTTGTAAAGATATTATTATTGATCACAAAATAAGCTCAATCATGATTATGTATCATTCATTGCATTCAATTTTTTTCAAAATTAAAGTTTGAATTGAACCTCATTTTTAAAACTATTTCACATAAACCGGTTTACTTGTAAAAATTATATCTAATTTATCCGGTTGTTTTTATACTCAAAACCAACTCTAACATGCTTAGAATAACCTCTATAACATTCCCCAAAAGTTTAGTTGATTTGAGGTTTGGCTTGTGGTAGAATTCCAGAAGCATGTAGTCGATAACATGATTAATGGGTGAGTCGATTACACCATGTAGTCGACTACATGAGCCTTGAGTTAGTCGACTACCAAGCCAAAAACTAGCTGTTGGAAAGTTGGTAAATGTTTAGTTTTGACCAATAACTCCTTGTAACCACTTCAAACGTCCATATTATTTTACAAGCTATTTATATGAGGTCTTAGACACATTTTTGCACACTTTAATGATCGTAAAAACTCATTTTTCATATATCCTCATTATTCAAGTATACAAGCTATTGCATTGATCATATTCTTCATATTTGAGCTTATTCATTGATCAATCTTGATATTTCTTAGTGTGAGCTGCATTTGTAATTCTTCAAACACTTAAGAGCCATTGTACATTGGTGTTAGCCACCAAAACTTATTCAAATCATATTTGTGAGAGGTGTATCTCATAATTTAGTAAGAGTGAATTCTCGTGTGAGTATTGTGAGTGATTCAATACTTGTAAGAGTGTGTGAGAAGAATACACTTGTAGATGTTTGATTTTCACCCGAAAGAAGATCGATATTAGTGAAAATTCTCGAAAAACTATTCGAGCGCGAAAGTAGGGGCTAACAAGTCGAACCGTGTCGACAAAAAGTCTTCGACTTCTATCGGTTTATTCTTTTTATTTCTAGTTTTTCTATTAATTGCTATATTTTTCTTGTGCTTGAGATTGCTTGAGTATTTTGCTTGTTTGCTTGATATATACTTCAAATACTTTTAAAACGGTTTTTAAAAATTCGAATAAGTTAAAAAACCCTATTCACCCCCTCTAGGGTATTTTTTGACCTACAATTGGTATCAAAGATTGTACTTTTGTTTTGATTCTATAATCTTAGAGTTTACGATCAAGTCTATCTATCAAGGAACCGGCCTTAATGAAGGTTTTTCCACCATTAGGCCACATTTATTTGATAGCAAAAATTATAATTATTGAAAAAATCGCATATGTACTTTTTTACAAGCTAGTGACTTTGAACAATGGAGGGTTACACTAATTAGACCATATGAGATTACCAAAACCAATGAAAGGGGTAATATTACTCCTAAGTCTATTTTCGAATATGATGAGCATGACATTAAAAAAATCCAATTCAATACTAAAGTTTTAAATTCTCTACATTGTGCATTAACCATGGACGAATACAACAAAATTTTTAGTTGTAAGACCACCAAAGAAATTTGGGATAAACTAAAGGTTGCTCATGAGAGAACCTTACAAGTTAAGGATGACAATATTGGCATACTTGTTCATGATTATGAATTATTCAAAATGGAGCCAAATGAATCACTTGCTTCTATGTATAATATGTTATCTATTATCACTAATGCTTTAGATCTTCTTGGAAATGTTTACTCTAATAAAGACAAGATTCGAAAGATTCTTAGAACTCTTCCCAAGAAATGGAGACCAAAAGTGACGGCTGTTCAAGAAACCAAAAATCTCAAGACGCTTAGCATGGATAAACACTTGGATTCTCTCAAAACCCATGAGAAAGAATTAAAAAGAAAAGACGAGGTTCATTCAAAAGCCAAAAAGACTCTAGCTCTCAAAGCAAGTCAACGAGAGGATGATGATGAGCCAATAGGTGGTGATGAAAACATGGCTCTTATCTCTAGAAAATTCATGAAATTTTTAGCCAAGAAGAATTTCATGCAAAATATTGAATAGAAAGCTAAATAAGGCTCTCTATCCATCATCTTTAGTAAGTACTTTAACTATGTTGTTAAACTTAATTGTTTTAGTATACATTAACTATTATAATAAAATGGGTGTCGGTAAATGCACCCTTAATTTATAGTCTACACACCCATTATTAAAAAATAACTAAGGTGCCTTAATTAGCCACTTCATTTTTAACTCCATATATATATATATATATATATATTTTGGATTTTGAAACAACGATTCATCAGCCTCATCTTTAACACATTTCAATCATTGTTCGTAAGAATAATCTGATTTTAATTCTGATTTAGTCTCTGCCTCAACGATGCAAAATCTACAATTTCTTCAACACACTCATCTGTATTCAGAGTTTTGTAACTTAGTTGCAAAGGCTTACAAGTTTAGATTAGATACTAGTGTTAAGAAATTTATGAATTCAACCAAAGAAAAAAGAAATATATTTGTGTGTGTAGATATATATATATATATATATATATATATGTATGTATGTATACTGGAAGAAGATTTAAAAAAAAAAAGAAAAAAAATTATTTAAAAAAAATGTTAACTAAGATTTACATTCAATAAAAACAATCTGATTGATATAGAATTTTATTGAAACATTTTTCCTTTGAGTTATAGATGGATTTTCATTTCATACTTAGATACTCTTTTGATGACGTGGTGTAATTATTAATTGCATTTATTTTAGTGTTATTGCAGCAATAATATAAGATTCAATTTTCTCTAGTAGAAGGGAATAATTGAAGGCAGCTGGAAAGAATTAAATAAACAAGGAAGCAGTTTTTGCGATTAGAATTGAACTGAAAAAAAAAGGATGAAGGGAAGAGAGATTTCTAATTAAGGCACCCTTGTTATTTTTTAATAATTGGTGTGTTGACTAGAAATTGAGGGTACCTTTACCAACATCTAAAAAGAATTGTGTAACGGAAAGTTTGTTGGAGATACTTGCAGTATGGTAATTTAATTGTAGCTCTCGATAGTAAATAGATGTGGAAGTCCCTTCGAGAAAGCACAATTTGAGATGTCGAGCATGGACTAGGGTTCGGGTTTTCATTTAGGAGCGAATACTTTCCAGAATTTCATCACACCGTCGCACCTTGTATCTCTTCCAGTTCGCATACATCAGGTTTAGATATTCGAATATTCTTCTCCAATTCATTATTATTATTATTATTATTACTTTGTCATTCAGATTGTGCACAATCCCACACACAAACAGATGCTATTGGTTATGTTCACGCCTTTTTTTTATTTTTTTTCCTAGGGTTTTGTTTTGTTTCTGTATCGGATTTAGCTTGATTGATTACAATTACAAATTTAGGATCACGAGTGTTGCCACTTGAGAAACAATTTTTAGGACCTAAAGATACATGGTCTAATAGGAGCAAAAAGTAGATGATAATACCTCAAATTTTTATTTTTTTTTATCATATATAGAATAAGAACTTTCCCTCGAGATTTACAGTCCATTTGAATTGAAGGGGTGGGATGGAAAGGAAATAGTTAATTAGGAGGGAAAGGAATGCGTTTAATTTTATTGTTGTTCGGATAGCTAAAAATGGAAAAGAATGGAATGAAAATAAATCTTGTTTGGATAGAAAGAACAAAGGAAAAGAAAGGAATGTGATTTAATATATTATTAACAAATTAAGGTTAAATTTGGAATAACGTGAAAAAATCACTAAAACTTTTTCCTTTCCCTCCCAATCCTCCCAATATTGGAAGGAAACAAAATAAAGGAATAGAGGGGATTGGTATTCCCTCCCAATCCCTCCATTTCCTCTCCACTCCCTCTTATAAATCTATCCAAACGAATGAAATATAATCCCTCCTCCTATTTTCCTTTCCCTTCCTTCCTATTCTCTTAATCAAAACGGACTGTTAACATTTAACAGCACTCATGATGTACAACTCCATTTTTGTTAAATATTCTTGTGCACATAATTACTGAGGGAGAAAATATGAGAATTAAGGTTCCGTTTGATTGCAAAGATGGAAGAGAAAAATAAATTTAGTCAGTTTGTGTGAAAAGATAAAAAATAGGGTGAGAGATGTTACTCATTTTATGAGTATATATCCTCCATCCTTCAATATTTTGGTGAAAAATTTTTACTAACCACCAAGCAAAGAAAATTTCTTCATGGAAAAACTTAAAAATCAAGAGGATATCACATCTATCACTCAACTTAGTTTTCATCTTTTCACCAAAACTAACTCAATTTATTTTTCTTTTCCACCTTGCAATCAAACGGAGCCTAAAAAGCACATATTTATTGGGGGAGAAAAGATGAGAATTAAAAAGACGAAGAGTGCATTTGATAATAAGTTGGAAAATTACTGAAAACAATACTAATTTTTGTCTTTAGTTGGAAAAAAGATATGGGTGATTTGGTTAGAATAAGTATTACATTTTTGCCTTTTTCCATCGAATTTGAATCTTTGGCGGATGGGAAAAAATTTCCATGACAAGAGAGGAAAGAGATGGAGACCATCTCACTAAATTACTCATCTCTTTTTACAACTTCTCATAAAATCTACATAAAACCTAATTATTTTTCAATTATTTTCTACATTTTGATCAAACGGGCCGAATAAATAACAAGATTAAAGAGATGGAGGAGGCAGGTGCATTGTAGAAGAATTGTTCTTTTTATTAAAAAAAGAGATATGCGGTAAAATAGTGAGAGAGAAAGTAAGAGAGTGAATAACATTTTTTTTTTAAATATATTTTAGCCTACAGTTAAAAGTCTTTATAGATACAACCTAATGGATTTTATTTTTTTAAAACCATGCTTCTTTTGAATCTTAATTATATGGTAGTTTTGAACTTATTTAAGGAAGTTGGGTTTTTTTAAAATCGCTACTTGAGGTGGCGATTTTATAGTTAAAAACGTCACATTGAATAGCATTTTTTAAAGATCTGAATTTTGGTTGCCTTAAAAACTCTGATAGGGGTAGCAATTTTATAGTTAAAAATGCCAACATGACTGTTAAAATCACTAGGTGTTCTAGCGTTATTTTTGCTTTTGAAAATCCCTCTCCCTCACTATAGTTCAGTCGAAAAGGGAAAAAATCCAAAACCCGTGCTCCATCTTCTTCCCTTTCACTGTAGCTCTCTCCTTCCTCCCTCTCGCTAGCAACTTCCTCCGCCCCCATTCCCTCCATCATTGCATTCTTCCTCCGGCCGTCCTTCCTTTTCAAACTCGCGCCAGGTACAAATATTTACACCCTCTCCATTTATTTGATGAATTATTTCACCTCACCCAACACCTATCTTGTTTATGAAGTGAGAGGAAAATATTTAGCCTTTAAAAACACAAGTAGTGGAAGCGATTTTAAGGAAAAAACGCCATACATTATGGCGATTTTATGGGTAATTTTCTAGCCTCTAAAAAGCCACAATGTGTGACAATTTTAAGGAAAAAATCGCAACTCATTCCTGCGTTTTTAATTGAAAAATCACCAATCCTGACAACATTTTTTAGTTAAAACAAATTTTTTGCACTTTAAAAACGCGAATAGCCATAGCGTTTTTTAACCAAAAACTGCCACCCTCCCTAGTGTTTTTATGTTTTACCCAATTTCAACAAATAAGTTCAACTCCCCTATTTTACTAATTAAGTTTGGAAAGAAGCCTAGTTTTTTTTTTTGTTTTTTTTTTTAAAAAAAAAAAAAAAAAACCCTTCAACCTATTGGGCTATCTACTCATACAGATCACAGCCGAAGCTTAAATAACTAAGCTGGTGTTGCTAAAAAAAATGAAAAAAAAGAGCTAACCATTTGTAACTGTACTATTGTGAGTGACTAACTCATTTTGGTCATCTTGAAATCACCCTGCCGGCTTCCACTTTCAAATTTCCTTCTAGTGAGTTTTAAAGTGAACCATTGTAGTACAAAATAAATATGCGAATAATTTATGTGTAAAACTATTTTACACATTCCACATAAAAATTATACACAATCATTAGAAATGCTCTTAATCTTTTAAGCTGATATTTTATTTTTCACCATTGTAGAAAACCTAAGGTAACTAAAGATAAATTTGCGTACATAATTAAACAAGAGGGAAGTTGAAGAAAAAATTGTGACACCTAAGTCTAGAATAGTTGCTACTGTAACAAGCCCTAGTTTCTCACTTCTTTATCTTTCTTCACCCAATCGTGTTTCTGCTCAAAACTATGTCTAAGACAAAGCAACTGCCACCATCAGCAATATCAATCTCTTTCGACCCTCAGCAAGATCTTAAAGCCCCAGTCAGTGAAAATTCATTACAATTTCTTAATGTTGTATTATCTATCTATACTATAAAATGAGAAACTCATCTATACTATAAACTCGTAACTTCCGACCCAAAAATCTACTCATCTAATGGTGAAAAATGGATGTGTAATGGTGTAAGCTATTTCTACTCTTTTAAATGAGTTTTATAGCTAGACACATTTAGGCTTTGTTTGATTGCAAGGTAGAAAAGGTAAGTAAATTGAGTTAGTTTTGATGAAAAGATAAAAAATAAGTTGAGTAATAGAAGTGATATCCTCTTGATTTTTAAGTTTTTCCATGAAGAAATTTTCTTTGTTCGGTGGTGAGTAAAAAGTTTTACACCAAAAACATTGAAAGATGGAAGATATATATTCATAGAATGAGTAACATCTCTTACCTTATTTTGTATCTTTTCACACAAAATAACTAAATTTATTTTTCTTTTTCATCTTTGTAATCAAATGGAACCTTAAATGTCAAATCATTAATAAATTACTTACACCAATAAAATACACTCAAAAGAAGCTCTTCACACACACACACACACACACGTGTACACTCACACTACCCACACAGTGTTAAAATTTGAATACGTCAAATTAATACACGAAAAGAGAAAAAAAAAATGGAGTTGATTTCTTCTTAATTTGTTTTCTCATAAAATGTGAATTGATTCAAAGTCCCACTTTCAAACACATTTGAAAATTACAATTTTTTTTGGTGGTTTTTAATAACTGGTACGTCCTTAATTAAATTAAAATTTTACCAATCACAATATCCAAAGATACTTTCTCTAACAAAAATTCAATTTAATAATGTCGGGATTCGACCTTGAGAGTTCCAAGTCAACTCAAGGTTATCCCAGTGACAGCCTTATACCACTGAGCCGAGACGCTTAGTTTTGGGAGATAGTAATAATATTGTATATTTACCTCGACCCCTCATCTTTTAAAAATTAAAGGTTTGGACAGTATCCCACACATGTTTGAACATAGGAATCGAATCCTATTTTTTTATTTTTTTATATTGTTTCATACACTTTGTTTAATACATTAATGTATCAATTAAATTTAACAAAAATGAGATTGTCAGTTAGGGATACACCAAAAAAAAAAAAAGACTCACACTTCGAGATGATACACTAAGACAAAAATGGTTAGGAGAGGGAAGGTATAAAAACAAAATAAATAAATTTATACTTTGATGGTACAAAGCCTAAATAGAAAAAGCGTCCTTTTGGACCGGGTTATATCCGCATTTAATCTCATCTTTGTTATTCAAAGACGTACATAAATTTTACTTTATAAAAAAAAGTTCTTCTTGATCGAGGCTTAAAATTAGCGAATTGGAGAGTATCGGGTATAATTAATTTTTTTTTTTAAATTCCAGTACTCCTTGATATGTGATTCCGATACACGGGGGTCTTTTTATAAATTTTAAAACTTAAAAATGAGTCAATATAAAATAACTTAAAAATATTGAAGCTTCAAATAATAATAACAAAAAAAGAAGTTAAACAGATTGAACTCTCTTTCTGAAACCCCAACCTGCTAAACGCCGCCTCCTCTCAAACGCACGAACTTCTCTCCCGAACTCCCGAAGGTACCTCTCTCGCTTTCTCTCGCCTGTTACTTAGTATTAAGGTCGTCTCTCCTATTTCCCATTTTTTTTCAATTCTCTTTCATGTATAGTTGTGCATATAATATATATATATATATATATATATCAATTCCTATAGAATAGTGCAGCAACAATTTTTAGCTTAATTAGGGTCAAACAATAAAGAACAGAATCGTGCAGCAACAGTTTCCAGCTTAATTAGGGTCAAACAATAAAGATTATATCTATACGTGTACTTGTTGGGTGTTGGGTGTTGTTTAGCTGCTTTTTTTTTTTTTTAATAATCTGTTGCTTTGCTGATTACAAGTTTTATTATTGGGTCACTCAATTGGGGATGTAGTTGAAGATGTTGATGTTGAGTCTACTTAGTGATATTGATTCGATTCTGATTTTTATCTATACTCCCCTTTTGTGTTCTCTTATTCTATAGAACAATTTAGTCTATGTATGCTTTATGCTTTTATTATGTGGTGAGTGGTGACAATGATCATATTAAGTATTTGGATTATTGATGCAATCTAATTTCATTTTGTTGAATTCTTAAATATCTATAATATTTATTGCATATAATATATATATATATATATATAATATTAGGAGCGTATCCCCACGTGTCGTATCCTACATTTTGGAAAATTTGCAAATCGCGTATCGTGTTGAAACGCAATTCTCACATCGTGTCCGTGCTTCATAGCTAAAAATACACAAACGAAACTGTTTATCTTTGTACGACATACTTTTTATTGTTCTACACACTTTTTCACTCATCAGCCTTTTAAATATCTTTGAAATAATTATATCTAGATCAGGAGTTTGGCAAGAAATATTGAATCACAAATGGAAAACACAATGTGTTGTATCATGTTTTAATTAACTGCATTGTGATTGAATAAATTCCCAACTCTTCGCATGCAACTTTTTACGTTGTTCTCCTTTGTCCAATTATTAACCTTTTCAATTTTCTTGTGCCATCTAGCATGGGTATACCCTAGTTTACACAATAGTTAAAAAAAAAATAGGTCTCACTGCTTAAAAAGGTTTGATTGATGTGCTTTCCCTAACAGAAACCCTAACAATTATTTATTCAGTATCGTCTTGCTGTGTTCAGAAACTCCTCAGGTTTGATAATGCCGGAGACAATAATTACTTCTGAGGCGCCTTCTACTTCATCTCCTTTGAACCCTCCGTCACGTATTGTCTGCCGTGTGTATGTTCCTCTTATCTTCCATTGAATTTAATGTGATTGGGTTTAATTGCTTCTTGTTATTTGTTAATTTGTATTTAATCATAATTATTTAGTTGTTGACTTGTCTTCAATGTCCTATATCTGATTAGTGTGTCATGTATCAAAAACTTTGATTGTGACTTGTAAGTGCTGTGGCTGCAAATGTATGTGACTTCAAAACTATACAGTTGAATACAACTAATTGTAGAAGGTACATATTTAAATGACATGCTTAAAAATGCTCAGTATTTTGTCATTCACTTGTATAATCCTTTTGAGGTTCATTTGTTATTTAGCTTTTGTTAAGAAGCAAAAATTGTATTTGGAAAAAGAAGAAGGGAAGAGTATAATTTAGGGTCTGTTGGATTAAAAAATGTTAGAAAATGACTGAAACACTATTTTTATGAGAAGCTGGAAAAAGAAATGTGTGATTTGGTGAGATGCTCTATTATTTTTTGGATTTTCCATGGAATCCAGTTCTTTAAGGGATGGGTGTAATTTTATTTTATTTTGATGAAAAAGAGGAAAAGAAGGAGAAGAGCTTGCCAACTCACTAATCTCTTTTTCGAACTTATAATATTCAATTATTTTTCAACTTTTTATCAAATGGACCTTTAGATGATAAAGAGATGATAATGTACATTTATGGAACATGTGACAGACAATAGGATCCCTTAGTTAGTGACACTCGAGTTCTTTTTGTTATCGATGTATTTAGATGCCTGAAGTTAGAAATTAATTTAACATATCTTCCTCAGTTCTTACAATCAATTATCACGAATTTAAAATGTACTGGCTTTTATCATTTTGTTGAGGATCAATTTTTTTAATAATGTTTACAATGTTGTGGTTGTGGTGCCTCAATTTTCTCACTCTTTTGAATAAACTTATGAACCATATGTCATAAGCTACATTGGTTTCCCCGCAGATGCCAAAAACAATTTTCGCAGTATACTTGCCCTCGATGCAATACCCGGTATTGCTCCCTTCCATGTTACAAGGTGAGCCCATGATCATGCAATATTTGAGTCAAGACTTGACGATTTTATATTGTGGATAAGTGATATACGGCCCTCGCTTCTGCCAACTGTGAATGGAGCTGATACATTATATGCTTTTTCCTACAGAAAAAATGTGTTCAATTTCAAATCTTTAGTATACATGTACATTATTGGCATGTTTCTGTTGCACTTGCTGATTATTTTCATATTTTCTGGCAGTCTCATAGTCTTCGCTGCACTGAATCCTTTATGAAAGAGAATGTTGTGGAAGAGCTGCAGCAATTGCAACCTGGTGATGAAACTAAACAAAAAATGCTGGACATACTGAGACGATTTCATTCAGAAGAGGAGACGGATAGCATGGATGAGGATGGTATGGTATTACTCTCTGAAGTTTGCTTTAAGGAACCTATTGCTCTTCAATATATAAACAGCCTGCTGTTAGATACTGGCGTCGTAAATGGTCTCTAGGTAATGTTTTTGAGACAGTTCATAGTTTTCTCATGGTTGGTAAATAGTACTTGTCTGTTGCAACGGGATTCTGAGACCTTGCGAAAGTTATGGACAATCGAAATAGATGTTTTTAGAGACTTACACACTAGTAATTGTCCGTGTTGGGCATGAAATATATATATGTATACATAGTTATAACACATTGTCATTGTATGTGAAATTCGTAGGAGTGGATGGGTTAGAGTGTGACACTATTGAGTATTGAGGAACAACAAAAAGAATTAGCTGGAAAGACCTGTTAATGAGGAAATGTAGGCTGTGATCAGAGGCTCCCGGCGGCAATGCATTCACGATGCAAGTGCTTCAAGAATGTTGGGATATTCTAAAGATGATCTTGGGGAGACGTTTGCTAAATTTTTTGATAGAAAGATTTAACTGGTGTTTCAATATCAATTCAAGTGTGATATTGGGTGGAGTGGCAAACGGAGAAGATGGGATTAGGGCTTGAATATGTTCCCAAATGGTGTTTTATTGACGGGTTACATGTGCTTATTGGCTTGCATTGATAGCAACTGCTGAATAAAACATTAGCCTATAACTACAATGGTTTTGAGGTCGTCTTCATTTTATTTTTCATTCAGTTGGTAGGGCTCCATAAAGGTTGGGAACAGATTTATCTTGGACTCTTTGATGAATCATGCCTTGTATAAACAAGGCATCTTTGATAAATGTTGATTTATCCTGGACTCTTTGATAAATGTTGATTTACCTTAGAACTAATTGTTTTCATTGAATTTGTATCAACAATTATGCTTATTCTTTACATGTTCATAGCATCTTTCTGTGGTAGCTATTTCAGCTTGTAACATACCAGTATGTGCAAAATTGCTTATACTTTCCCTGCCATCATGTTCGTAAATTTTGTCAGATTCAACTTTGTCCGAGGAAACTATTCAAAAGATTCTATCTGGTATGCTCTCTCTCTCATATTTATACTTTGCTGGTAATATTGTGCCTAATTTTTCTACTCTATTACGTGCCTCATTTCACTGCTTTAATTTGGTCCGAGTCATTACGTTCCCTCGTTTTTGCAGGAGGCCAAATCAGTTTCGATGATTTGTCTGCTGAAGAGAAGAACCACTTCCAAAGAGCCATGGCTTCTGGAGAGCTAAGCAAGTTGATTGAGCCGTGGGATCCATGGTGGTTGAAACCTTCTGCTAGAACAATATCTCTCAGCCAGGAAGGAACCCAACTTATCCAACCACTTGTGAAGCTTGAACCATCATCACCCTCGTTACAAGCCGATATAGAAAGTAATCAGCCACATGATTTCCCACTTGGGCCTGACATGTCCCTACCCCCTACTAGCAAACTTAGCTCGACAGAGCCATCCCCACTTTTAGCAGTTCACCTCGTTGACGTAATATACAGCTACTGTTTCACCGTTCGTGTCTACAATGGTGATTGGCAATCAGATGCCATAGGATCGGCCACGGTCCTGTTGACTATATCCTCTGTTCTGGGCCAAGGTGGTCAGCCTGAGACCGTACCCGAAGCTCTGGCCCATTGTCTCGAGCAAACATGCTCACCGGATTTCAGGCACATGGGTGGGGCCCAGTTCGGGCTGGGGCTTATGGATGATGTAGTGAGCCTACTTAGTCTTGGGGGCAGTGCGTTAATTTGCTTGCTTTGTGATCTGCAGAGGCTGATTCAGGCAGCAGAGAGAGAGTTGAAGAGAGAGAAACCAAGGAAGTTGAAGAGGACGGAGATTAAGAGTAAATTGAAGTCTGCTGAGAGGAAGGTTTATTTTATGATGTGTTGGGTTCATGAGCAGCCAGTGGAAGGTTGGGCTGGCTTGGCGGCCATTGTGAGGATGGAGAAGGCGGCTATATTGGATTATGGAGGTGCTGAAAGAGGTAAAATGGAAGATGAAGTGAAAACCAAACGCAAGACTTTGATTGAGGAGGTCAGTGAGAAGCTGTAGTTGAGGACCGGCGTAATTTCAGAGAAATCAGTAGCAATTTTTTTGCCTTGTTGTTTGGGTGCCTTGTGATGTGTTAATTTTTTTGTGTTAATTTGCTTGCTTTGTGATGTGTTATGTTGTATTCTCGGTTATATTGTCGGTGTAAATATGCTGTACAATTTGTTCAAGATCAATGGAATTTTAGGCTGTTGAGTTTAATTTCAGTTTCTTTTACTTATCAAATTATAGGATAGCCTTTTATTTTATATTGCATGGAGTCTTTAATCTTTATTTTGATGATGAGGTAGCACGCACTTCAGCATTATGCTAAGGTTCAAATTTGTGTGTACCGGCGGAATTCTTGGTTCTCTTTTCTTTGGAATTGCCTAAAGAGAGCGAAATAGTCCCCATTTTATATTAATATATATAGTCCCTTTTTTTTCTTAAAATGTTTTAGATTGATAGTAAGAATTTGTTTTTTAGGAATTATTCATTTAAAATAGAGAAAATAAAGTTTTATTGAAAAGATAAGATCACTGTACTTGTGGAACCAGTAAATACAACTCAGCCCTTAACTAATCACTATAATCAATTATTTTCATATAAAGCTAATAACATATGATTCAAATATTTTTAAACTACAATTAGATGCTTTTCAAATTACCAATACAAAACATGATTTACATGTTAACAAAAGGACGGACTTTATTGATTTAACCTAGTAAAGAAATAGTTTTTAAGAAGACCCTCCAAAATAATTTGTCATATTTAAAGAAATCTCTCAAAATAATTTTTATCAGACATAACATGATTTTTATCAATTTTTAACATTTTTTTGACAAAAATGCCCCATTCATCTTCTTCTTCTTCTTCTTCTTCTTCTTCTTCTTCTTCCTTATACTAAAAAAAAACCCTAATTTTCTCTCATCTCAAGTTAAAAACCTTAATTTTCTCTCTCTAAATTTAAACATAATTATATTACCTCCTTCTCACTGACCACCCCCACCTTCCATTCCACCATCACCTCATTCTCACAGCCGGCCACTGCCGCCTACGGCAGACCACCATTGCCACCGCAAAAATCACACACTCTCTTTATGTAAAATATATACGCCCAATGTCGGCTCAAAACTGAAATCAATGATAGAAGACCGAATAGAACAGTAGAAACAAAATCGAAATTGAAAACCCACATCGTTTTTCTATATATATATTTGATGGAAGTGGAAGTGGACCGATGAATTCAAAGAGAGGACAAACATATATATATATAGAGAGAGAGATAAAGAGAAAGCTATATGCACATATATATATACAGAAAGAGACGGATTCTCACCGGAGAGAGATTTGTGAGAGTAAAAATCTTGATTCTTATCCGGCATTATTGAACCTTAAGAAATTTGTTCAAGATTTTCAAATACTTTCTTGTCAGCGATTCAAAGATTAACTTGCCCCAGTTGAAATTGCTATGGCATGAAGTTCCCAAACACATTCCCATACTGGGGAAAAGAGAATAATTTAAATAAAATGAAAAAAATACACAAAATTAAAAGCTGAGAACTGTGTGATAGGGATTTAATTATGCACATATATAGAAATTGGTAAAGTTGGAATGAAAGCGTATAATTTAAATGAATAATACCTAGCAAGGATGTCGAAGTTTTGTGATTTTGTGCGATTTTAATTTCTTATAAATGAGCTTCCTTATTGATTTGACCTTTGCTTGTTTTGTGTGATTTTGATTTTAACTTTAACTTAGATCTGAGTTTGATTCATAAACTTTGATTTTTAGTTTAGATTGATAGAGAAAATTAGGATTTGAATGTAGAAGAAGATATTAGACTTTGGGGGAGAAAATGAACTTGAGAAAATGGAAGGAAAGAGGAGGGATAAAATCTTCCAAAAAATTATGATTTTGGACGGAAGTTAAACAATGTTAAAATGCCGACCATCTTGTGTTCTAGTTGGTATCCTCCTTACTCTCTTATTCTTGTAATAAGGAAGTCATGGGTTCGGGCCACATAAATGTGGTATCGAACCCTTTGTTGTGATCCACCTGTTTGTGGTGGTTATAATCAATAAATACCGCTTGTATCAAAAAAAAAAGAAAAAGAACAGTGTAAAGTTTTAGGAGGTTATTTTTAATAAAAATATTTTAAACAATTTAAGATATGTTTTTTTTTTTTGCCTCGACTATTTATTAAAGAAATTTTAAGCATTCATATGTACAATAATTTATTAATTTTTTAAAATTATAAAAAAGTTAATGGTTATTCTTTTTAAAGATTAAATATTCAGTATTAAAATATATCAGTCTCACAAAATGCTTGATACTAAATTTAAACTATTATTTATATAAAGATTTAGGTGGTATTTGGTTGAGATTTTAAAATCAAATTTTTAAAATTTTTACCAAGAAGTTAACTTTACTTCATTCTTTTAAAAATTCACTTCACTTTACTTTTTCTTTCATATATTTTTTAAAATACCATAACTTTAAATTCAAAAATTAGAATTAGATAAAAAGGAGTGCAAAAAGACTTGTTTGAAAAATGATTTAACAATATGATTTTGAAATGAAATATTAACAATATGATTTTGAAAAATATGACTTATTTGAAAAAAAAATTCTTCAAAAAGATCGGAGAATAATATTTTTATAAATTAAGAATTTATATTTGACCAAATTATAAAAAGAGTGCAAAGTTAACTTTATAGTAGATTTTTAAATTGTTTTCTTAATAGAATAATGCAAAATAAATTTGCACTACATGTTTTTTTAGCATATTATTATAAATAACTGTTTAATTGATAGTTCTTTAAAATAATTTTAACAAATTATACATTCAAAATCTACTTGTTAATAAAATACACACATATTTTTTTTTTGAAGCTATGCAAAATTAAGTTTGCACTCCTTATTTTTTAAAATATTATTATATACTTGTGTTTATTTGACGTTGTTTTAAAATTTTATAAATAAAATACAATAATATACTTGTTAAAAAATATAAACACGTCAAGCAAAATAAATTTGTATTAAATTTTTTTTATTAGAAAATTAAATTTAAACAAAACATAAATTTATACAAAGTTAAATTTACACTCGATTAAAATTCTTATTTTAAAACATAATTAATAAGCAAATTCTTATTTCAAAATAATAGTAATAATAATATCTAAACAAAAAATATTATAACACAATATGGTGGTGTTTGTTTCAACCACTTAAATCTAAAACTTTAAAGTTTTCAAATTCAAGTGGTATCAAAATTATTTGTTTGGTAAAAAAATTAAGTGATTTACTACTTAAATTTGAAAATTTGCGTTCAAAAAATTAAGTGGCAAGTTTGTCACTTCAATCTGAAAACTTAAAACATCTTGTTACAAAATACTTATTTTACCCTCATTAAAGTTCTAATCATGTGATCTAAATAGACTAATAAGTGCAAAATTGTCATATTAAAAAAAAATTCAATTTTCAGATATTTTATATTCAAACAAATAATATTTTTTTAGATATAATTTTTAGAACTAATCAAATAATTTTTCTAATTTCAATTTTCAGTTTTTAATTTAAATTTCGAGTTTTAAGATAGTTTTTTCAAATGCCACCTAAATTTTACCAATTTTCAGTATTAACAAACACGATCGTCAATCATCTCGTCGAGGAAAGTCGAGTCGATTCGATTCCACAAACCCCAACCCAACCTCATCAGTAGTTATTACAACAACGACGACAACAACAACTACAACTACAACTACTTATCGTCTCATCGATACATTAGACAGAAGACACAGTTATCATTTCGATTCCCATTCCAAACCCTAACCCTAACCCTAACCTCTCTGCAAGTGCAAGCAATTCTCTCTGTTTACATACATACGTATATACATACAACGATTGATTGATTCGTATATACAATCGGTAATTGAGATATGGTTGATGTGGCCGACAAAATAGCATATTTTCAAGCCATCACAGGCCTCCAAGACCCCGATTTGTGCACTGAGATCCTCTCCGCCCATGGCTGGGATCTCGAACAAGCCATCGCCACTTTCACCTCTTCTTCCAATTCCACTAATCCCTCATCCGATCATAATAATAATTCCTCCACCACCGCCGCCGCCATCAATGACGTCGGTAGCAGCGGCCAATTCGACACCGCTACTCACCAGGAAGACCTCGACCGCTCCGGCTTAGTAGCCGCCGGTCCCGCACCGCCAGGATTAGCCTGGAAACTCATCACTCTCCCCTTCTCCATCGTCTCCGGTAGTCTAGGGCTTATTTCTGGAGCAATTGGTCTCGGTATGTGGGCCGCCGGTGGTGTCTTGTCCTACTCGCTCGGAATGATCGGCCTAAACTCCGGCCAGTCCTCCTCCTCGACGACTCCGTTAGTTTCATTATCCGCATCCGCAACAGAAGCGAATGATTTCGTGGAGAGATTCGAGAGAGATTACGGGAGAATTCGGCCGAATTTCGTGTCCGAGGGGTTCATGGACGCGCTGCAAAGGTCCCGTCGCGAATTTAAGTTGCTGTTTGTGTACTTGCACTCGCCAGATCATCCGGATACGCCTTTCTTCTGTGAGAGGACTCTGTGTTCTGAGGTATTGGCTGCGTTTGTGAACGAGAATTTCGTGGCCTGGGGAGGGAGTATTCGAGCGAGCGAGGGATTCAAGATGAGTAATAGCTTGAAGGCCTCCAGGTTTCCTTTTTGTGCTGTTGTTATGGCTGCTACAAACCAGAGGATTGCGCTGCTTCAGCAGGTATTGTACTTGTTAATTGTTTGGAGGTCTGAAAGTCAGCTTTTCTGTTGAGGCTGGTTGAAAGAATCTGAAAATTAGGTGATAACCATATAATGTTGGGTGGTTATTTGTCTATAGACAAACTATATTGAACTGCTGCTTGGTAGAGGATATTGGATGATTCCAACATGTATGCCTACTAATATGCCATTTTCTGTGATACAAAATGTTTCGGGTTAGTTTTGTGGTAATTCTATTATTACATGGAAAATATATTATAGTAATAATAATTAATAAGCCCATTCAGCCTACAACATTATATGGAGAAGTGAACAAGGTATTAATCATGAGGAGAGCATTACAAGACATAAGAAAATAGAGGAACCCAAAGAAGATGAACTAAGGCTGGTAATTAACACTTTTGACCTTAAAGTTTACCACTTTTCCCATGGTCGTCCTGGATTTTTTTTTTCTGGCTAAAGCATCCTAAAGTTTGCTACGCGTCCCACATTCGTCCAAAAGTGGATGTCCCGTTAAAGATGTGGAGGGAAAACGCATGTGCAAGGCACGTGGTTTACTGTGCAGGGGCAATTTAGGTATTTCAAATCAAAAGTAAAGAAAAACCCCCTCTCCCCCTTCCCCTCTCACCCCTCTCACCTCACCCAAGCTAAGAGGTACTACTTCATATGTGGCACCAGTAGTTGCTACAATGCTATGAAAGTTTCCGTTCTAGTTCATCCTCTCCCTCCTCCTGCTGCCTCCACCTCCGCTGCTGAGTGTTCTTCCAAGTTCGCCGCTGCAGCTCCTGTGCCACGTAGATCGGTGATTGTTGCTTTTATTTTGGCTGTTTTGGCTGTCGATCTGGGTGGATTTAATTGTTTCCCTTTGCTCGTGTTTGCTTCTGGCGTCGAGTATGAGTGATCTGGCGTCAATCTGGATAAGGTTTTTTTTTTTTTTTAATATATATATATTTTTCTCCTTTTCTTTTAATTGCATAATATTAATTTGTTTTCTCCTTTTTTATACCAGAGGAGGATATTTAAATAAAGTGATATAAGTAATGGTAGGTCTAGATTAATCATCATCTACTCTAGTTAAGATCTCTTGTTTTGTTTTCATATATTTCAATCTCTCAACAATAAATCTACTCTCTCTAGAAAACTTAGTTTTTTTAATCCCAGAAATTCCGCAAATCTTATTTCATCATCTTCAAATGGAGACTCCATCATTAACAAGAAGAATTACCAAATCACAATTCCGGCGCAGCGTGGTGAGCTCCGGCGGTGAAATTGGAGAAGATGACGGGGGAAGGAGGGAGATAAAGGTTTTTCCTTGCTTTTGATTCAAAATACCCAAATTGTCCCTAAACAATCGACCACATGCTTTGCATGTGCGTTTTTCGTCCACATCTTAAACGGGACATCCACTTTTGGACGAATGTGGGACGCATAGCAAACTTTAGGGATGCTACAGCCGAAAAAAAAAGATCCAAATGAGAATAAACAACATAGCACTCCTCTTATGGCAACATTGCCACCCAGATATTTGTGAACATCAATATGCTAATTATGTCAAAAACCTTAATTCATGCGGCCCATGGTGAAGTCTAAAATCTGATGTTCTCTCAAATACCTTCCTTTCTATTGAATCTGTATTGGAAAAATCTTCCAAGTTGCTCCAATCATGTAACCCACGTTAGAGCCTTTACAATGCTTCTCCGAAGAACTTAGCTTTTGTTCTTGTTCCCTTTCACTCCCCAATTTTTTTCTATCTAAATACTATACAAGCTCTTCCAAAGAGGATTCAATAGAACTAGAACTTGGAAAATCTTATTCCAATGGAAGTTTGGAGGGGCCAAATGGTGACATATAGAAACGTATGTTATCTATACTTTTGGGAAGGTAGTTGTTGTAATAACAGAAATTTGGAGGGGTTAATTAGTATGTAAGCACGGATCCCTTCAAAACAACCAAAGACCCTTCTTGTAACTGAAACAAATTTCCTATAAACAACCAAGTCCAATATCATCTATAAGTCCAAGGTACGAGTATGAATTATTGTTATTTCATTAGAAAGAGTGTGTGTGTGAGAGAGAGAGAGATGTATTTGAAAATGAATGTCTTTGAGACTAACTGTGGTTAGCCAGATGAATGGTTCAAGGAGTCGAGAACAGGGTATCGGTGGGCCAGATGAATGTCTTAGGCGATTTGCAATGATACTCTAGGTTGAAAACGAGAAAGATCTAGATAAAGGTAAAAGAGGGTAATGAATCTGTTAGACGAAGAAAATATATGATCTAGCACAAATAATATTGTCTAAATGATGAAACAAGCATCTATTAGATTGTCTAGGGAAAAATTACATAGCTGTTGAGCTTCAAGTGTCATATATAATTTATGTAGTTTTAAGGTTTTATTATGTACAAGGTTTTACTTTTTGTTTGCATGTTAACGTCTTGCACTTTTAGGCTTTTAGCACATATGCAAAACAATTAGCAGTAATAACTGGTTAAAAGAAATTGTTTTACAGGTACACTATCCTATTCTAATTTGACTATTTGAGTGCGTTGATTCTTTTGTGTCAAATCGCAGAAAAAGTCTCATTAGAATGGTATAGAGGCCTAGTTTGCTTGCTCTTAAAAATACTTTTCCCTGGGACTGCACAATTGATTAGACGGACAATTTGAAGTTGCTTCTGTGACAAAAAGAAGGGATTAGAAGAATTTACAGTGGTGCCAATGTTTTGCAAATCAAGGACGTCTTTGAACTTCTCAGCCATGCTATCCACTGCAATTACTTTCTCAATTGCAGCCTTTCATCTTTAGCTTTATAGTATAGAGTAATATATCCTTTTTTAAATAGGGCAGCTCTTTGTTTCGACTTGAATAATTATTAAGTCGGGAATGTTGTCTCAGGTGGATCTGAGTTGTTTGCTGCAAATTAAGTTTTACACTTGTTCCGTAATCAGACACTTTTGTAATTAGTAGAAAGGCATTCGGAGAGAAATGTGGTGTTCTTTTTCCTTGCAACGGGGAAAAGTATAATGGAAGAGTATTTTTTCGTGTTCAGAGATGGACTAGACTTGCTTGGTTTTAGCTTGGTTTTATTTTCTTGGAGGAATTTTAAGAGTAAATCACAGATCCTTTATGGAATTTTATGTTATGGGGCTTTTTTTACTATGGGATTTGGGTAATTTATAATTTAGGATCTCCATTATTTTTACAAAATTGAATCTCAAATTAAATACTTTTTAGGCATGTGTGCCACTTGCAGATCCTTCCATATCGTTGATCACAGTAGTTCCACTCTGCTTCTTGTCGTTGATTTCACTCCGAAGCTTCGTCAATCAGCTGCCATATTTACATTTTCACCACAAGCAGTTTATCTTCTTTTTTCACTCAGTAAATTACTAAATTTACAAATAACATGGATAAGAATCCTGGATGCGTTTGCGACGACTATTCTCCAATCAAACAAGTGTGGTTACTCTTGGGAGTAGGGTGCATTATTGACCTAGGGATTGACTGTTTATCATGTTGAAGTTTTTTTTCAAAATTTCTTGAATATTGGCAAAAAATGCTTTCGATCACCTAAATTGAGTTCCTTTCATTGCTGGGATCAACTTTTATGATGCCTTACAATATATTTCCTT
Source organism: Lonicera japonica (assembly GCA_021464415.1). NCBI lineage: Eukaryota > Viridiplantae > Streptophyta > Magnoliopsida > Dipsacales > Caprifoliaceae > Lonicera > Lonicera japonica. The sequence continues at coordinate 16,045,869 of CM038464.1, read as the reverse complement.
GGTGGAGGTTGTATTTCACTATGGAAATGAAATATCTATCTTCTATGATGTCTTGCATTTTTCAAAAATATTCTGTATTTATTTTAAAAGGTAATTCTGGCAATTTAAAGTTTTTGCTTTGTCGTCTTACTTGAAGTGCTTACAAAATAGGGCTGTGTTAGGATAATGATAGTTTGATATTCCCATAGAAATTTATGTAAACCATGTGTCCGTAATTTTCTTGGGCTGCTTGACATATTTAAGTCATGATTGTGAGAGTTCAAGCATGTGCTCTTGCTGCCTGCTTTTTACAAGTGTGATTTGCCTGTTTTATACTTTTCTGTTGCATGTTTGTGCTTTAGGGCATGCTTTATGTGTGATGTATCTATGAATGTATGTACATGTATAATGAGCTTTCCCTTTCAACTTGATTGGCTCTCGGATGCAGAAAGTTGGTAGTAATTCTTTTTAATTTATTTATTTGTTGTGTATATTTTTTATAATCGTGCACAGGTTGAGGGGCCAAGAACTCCAGAAGAAATGCTTGGAGTATTGCAGAGAGTGCTTGAAGAAAGTGCTCCTGTTCTTGTAGCAGCAAGGCTTGATGCAGAGGAACGAAGAAATAACATGCGTTTGAGGGAGGAGCAAGATGCTGCTTATCGAGCAGCCCTTGAAGCTGATCAAGTACATTTGCTTTTACTTTCTGATTTTTATCATATCCCTAGGTTAAAAAAGAAAAGGAAGAGTGGTTAATCATATTTCATATATTTGCCTCTGTTCCACCTCAGGCTCGGGAACGCCAGAGGAAGGAAGAGGAAGAAAGACTCGCAAGGGAAGCTGCTGAAGCTGAGAGGAAGCAAAAGGAGGAAGAAGAGGCTCGTGAAAGAGTAGCTCGCGAAGCTGCTGAAAAAGAGGCTGCATTAGCTAGAATGCGGGAAGAGAAAGCCCTGTCTCTGGGAGCTGAACCTGAAAAAGGACCTGATGTTACTCAGGTATATTTCCTCTTGTTTCAACTGCTATCTTTTCCCCCTTGTCAATGCTTTGGTCGTAATAATGTGCATTTTTTGACAAAAAAATTTAAATAAAGAACACACTGACATGACAAATCCAAAATAAGTAGGACACGGCCATGGTAAGGACACGTTCACAATTGTAAAATACTATAGACAAGATATAAACAACAAATTTTTTTCTTATAAAAGGTAAATCTAGTATCATATCGTATGGGTGAAATTTAAAACTTGCAACTTATCATATATACATCAATATGTAATAAGATATGTATGATCTCTGTTATGTAAGGCTAACCCCAATGTCAACTACCTTCGCGACTGTCAGATTTTAGAATTTCCAATTTTGACAATAGTATCATCTTTACCCCCAAAAATGAAACAAGAATAACCCAAATAGGTCTTGAAGCTGTGACCGTTGTTCCTTGCCAGTAAGCAACTACTTGTATTCTTCTACTTTTGATTTAAAATCATGTGCATACAAAATGCTCATGTATTGTGTTTGCAAAGAGGAAAAAAAAAAACTAGTGTTATATAACCACAAGTAAGATGACAACTCCTCTAGTCCTGTTTTTATGCAGAACCCTTCAGTAAGACAGTAACATATTCCCTTGTACTACTTTCGTTCTTAGAAACTTTTCTTACTTCTTAAGACAATGATATTTTCTTTTGTTTACAAAAATGAAGTACATCAACATAATTAACGTATCGAACATGTGTTAAAGAAGTTTCCCTTGTTCAAAAAGAGAAGGTATATATTGATATTTGACACATTAGAAGAAGTGCTGGCCAAGTGTTTGTGATGCCGTGGTGTACATTTTTTGGCGTTCTTTTTGAAGTGTCCAGGCATATTAGATTTCTCACAATCATATTTAGTTCTATAATTCGCAATTGAGAAAAGGGTACATAACTGGAATCTTTGATTGTAACGTATGTATCGCAGGTTCTGTTTTATAATCGTAATGTATGTTTGTAATGCGGGTTCTGTTTTATGGGATTATATTTAATTAGGTGTTGGTAAGGTTCCCAAGTGGGGAGAGAAAGGGGAGGCGCTTCCATAATAGTGCAGCAATAAAGTGCTTGTATGACTACGTTGATTCATTGGGTTGCTTAGACGTTGAGAGCTACAGCCTCGTCTCCAACTTTCCGAGGGTGGTTTATGGACGCGATAAATTGGATTTGTCCCTTAAAGATGTGGGATTACATCCTCAGGCCAGCCTTTTTGTGGAAATCAATTGATGAGAGAGCAAGAGCAACTCGTCTAGTGTCAAAAATTCTGAAAATTGATAGTAAGTAGTAGTTGCTAGCGAGACGCACGTTTACTATTAGGGATGTTTTATTTTAATTTTTTTTAATTGTATCTGCGTTTCTGTTACTGATTTTACAACTTGTTTTACCAAATATGATGTAATGAGACAAACAAAGATTGATGTCTTGCCGTCTTACATGCGGATGTTCTGATGATAAAGATAATCGAGAGGAAGGTAAGTGAGAAAGATAGAATTTTTATTGCTTTCTGGGATTCAAAAATGATAAGTTTCATGGGTAAATTTTGAATACCTGAATGTCGTTTGTACATTGCGTGTGAATTTATCGGTTACAATTTCTGAAAATTTAAGCCAAATGAATACTCATTCACAAGGGATAATCTGATGTATGCTTTTAAATACAAATCTCTCTTGTTTGGTGTGAAAGAATAATCACGTCTTTTACCAATTATACTCTCCTAATGGCCTTGATTTATTGAACCATTCATTGAAAGAACTAAAGGATCATTACTAATTTTTTTCTTTTATTAAAAAAAAATCTAATTTGAAAAACACTAGTTGTCTCTAATTCGTAGCTTTATTTTTTATTTTAGTATTTTTCAAGCAAACACTACTTTAACATATAAAAAAATACTATATGTTTTCCATTTTCATAGTATAATTTTATTTGGAATGGAAGGGAAGAAGGAATAATTTATCATTTTTAGGCAAGCGCTTGTACGAGAATTATATTTTCTCCGGTTTGGCTTTATACTAAGAATTCTTTTATAATTTCTGTTTTCTCTTTTGTATTCTGAGATATTACATCGTCAAATACTCAAACCGATGTTGCGACCATTTTGCATTTGCTTTGTAAAATTTTATTGTAAGCTTTAAGGTTTAGCCTATTATCAAAGTAATTATAACTTTGTAAGGGCATAGTCATGCTTTAAAAAATTGTGCCTTTTGTTTTAAAATTGCATATTTTTCTGCCAATAAACGCAAATACACAATTGCTTTGGCCATAGCACTGCCCATCTTTTGATCTGAAAAACTTGTGTTAAGATTGATGTCCGCATTCCGCAAAATACAGTTACCAAGATTGATTGAAATTAAACTTCGGAATTTAAGAATGCCCACACTTAATACATCACAGAATAAGGAGGACAAAATTATTGCACAAACTTACAAGTAACTTCCAACTCCACATTTGACTTAAGTTTGGTTAGGATATGATCCCACACAGAGGCCTAATTACAAATGTGAACTACAAAACACAAACCTCTAAAGCAAACAAGAAATAGACACCACAATATCTAATTACAAACTACTTGACAGTGAAAATAATACGCGCTGCTAACAACCATCACCTGCATCTCTGCCTCTTAGATGCCGGATTATCCATTTCATCAACATCAACTACCTGTTCTTCTCCTTCTTCACAACATTCATCTTCTTTACCAAGTTCCTCATTATTACAGCCATGGAACAAAGGCAAATCCTCCACTTTGACCTTAACAACATCATTTCTAACACCAATATCAGTGGCATACCTACTCATACAGTACACCCCGGCCGTTGCTGTTGCCACCCCAACGGGGCTTGTCATGAACATCCTAAGGGGTGAAGAAAGAAGGGCCGCCGTAGGAGCACCAACAACACAAGCAGCTTGCCCACTCCTTCCTAGGCCTGTTTCGTCGGAAATAAGAAGACCCGTTTTACAATACAATGCAAAATCCTCACAGTTGTTCTTGAAAACATCATAGTTTCCAAATCCGTTTTGAAGCAAAAACATTGCACGGTGGATGACCACGTCTGGTGGGTCTGACTCTGCGGTGGTGCAAGTGCCACCTCGGAGTTTGGCTAGGAAAACCAGGGGGGCAACCCCATATTCGAATCGATATAATGATCCGTTGCTAAGAAAGCAGTCCAGGCAAGAGAGGATTACCCCGCTCTCGGGTTGTTGAAATCCACAATCAGGGAAATTTGGGCAGATTGATGGGACCTTTTGGCTTGAAGCAGAGAAGTTGAGAGAAGAGCCTGAGGAGCCGAGAGAGGAATCACCGCTTGAACCAAAGTTCTGTTCACGTGTGAAATGGACGACTTTGCTTCCGCCAACATAGATACCTGTATCATTGATAACGATTTAAATTTGGGATTCTTCAATCCTAAAGATTTAGTGACTATGATTTGAACTGTTAAACTGCTATATATCAGGTTAATTTAGTTGTACATTATGGGTCGACTATGGTTTTTGCAGACCAAATTTACTAGAAAAACTCAACTCAAATAAACCAGCAGGGAATTACGAATAGAACATGAGTGCAAAAGGCATTTCGTACCAAAAATCGTTTATCTCGTAGTTGTTCAACCAAGAAGAAGAAACAAATTAATTATAATTACGGATGTTAACAAGCAACAGATGTTTGAAGGTCGATCCAGTTAGCATTGTGTAGTCAATATGAGAGTTTAGCCCTTTGATGTGAACAGTTAATTCAATTTGGTTATCGATAAAAAGGCTACCAATTAACCTGACCAATTCAATCATTAGTAACACTTGAAAGCTGAGTAAAACAGATTCTATAGCACAAAAATAAATGTAAATTGCGTCATCAATAGCAATTTAGAGGCTCAATGGGAATGTTGTTTAATTAGCACAAGAAGTTGACAGTATGCTGCATGCAGTCAGGGGCGGAGCTATGTAGGGTCCAGGTGGGGCCATGGCACTACCCGGACTTTTGACAAATTTGTATAGAGTTTCTGTGGTTTTGTGCGTGAGGTGGAAAATTGAGAGTAGTTTGTGTAATTAAAGCTGTTTAGTGGGTGAGGGGTGTTTGTGTAAGGAACTGTATGAATTCAGGGCGCCGGTTTTGTAAATACGAATGCGCTGGTGAATTTTCTTTTTTGTTTACTCATTTTATCTTTTTTCATTGTTCATTTTTAATTTTTCATTTTTAATTTTTGTTCTTTATTTGTTTTGGTTCTGTTTTGTACTTTGCATTTTGCATTTTGCATTTTGTACTCTTCACACTACACTTTGCACCTTTTTTTTTTTTTTTGGCTTTTAGTTTCTTAAGTTAGATTTCTTTCTTGTAATCTTATATTATATATTTTTTATTATTTTGAATATTAAGATTTAGGTGAGTAGGCAGTTAATTTTCTTTTTTGTTTACTTCTTTTTTCTCTTTCCATTTTTGTTCTTTATTTGTTCCGGTTTTATTTTTTCAGAAATAGAATAAAGAAACATTTTAGTAAAGTAGGAGTAAATTATACTTCTCGAAATATTGGTTCAAGTTCTACTCTAAATGTTGAATCAACATTTTCAAATGTCAATTCCACTCCGTCAAATATATGTTTCTTCGTTCCGAATGTTGATTCTACTACTACAAATAGTATATACAAAAAAAATTGTTGTGTTATTAGTTTGGCCCCCCCTAAACAAAATTCGTGGCTCCGCCGCTGCATGCAGTACATGCGTGAATTAATCAGCAGTGGAGTGAATCTTCAAAAAGTTTTTATAATTAGGGACAAGAAATAGATCTATGAATAGAATGAGAAGAATATATATATATATATGGTTGAATGTGAGTGTCCAAATTAATTACATTAAAAATCAGACCCAGTTAGACAATTACAATTATACATATATAGTTACCCTCCTAAATTAAAGAAAAAATCAACCACCCTGAATCTGAAAAGGGATTTTAATGATTATTTATATATATATATAGTTATGAGTGGCAGCGCAATTGATTCTCACCCCTCACCCACCAATGACCAACCCCAAAAAGGATACATTGATTTCTGTATGTGTTCTTCAGATGAACATCATACATAATGCTTTGTAGAAGAAATCTATAAAGGTCAACACCAAAATTAGAAAACTAGTCTCCGACGCATCAAGCTAAATAATTTAACAAATTAAATAACTAGAAATTAATTCTCAGTAGATCGATATTGATAAGAATGAATGAGACGTATACCAAAATAATAATTTAATTAGAAACCTAGCTAAAAATGGGACATTAATTAATTGTAAGTAAGAGAATGAGATTACCATGGTGAGAGTAAGCGAAAATGGCTCTCCAAGTATAAATGTGATCTCCAGCTGAGATATCCTTCCTTTCTATTCTGTGAGATATCAGTCCCATTTCTCTATTTCTCTCTCTATCTCTTCTCGATCGATCGATCGATCTGCCTTAATTTGTAACCTAACCGATCAATCTCCTCATCCTACATTATTCTTATTATTATCATTACCATAAATGTAGACAGAGAGAGAGATAGAGTAGCTGTAAATGCTAATACATTGGATTCTGTGTCTGTGTGAGAGAAAAGTGAGTGATATATATATATATATATATATATGTAGAGAGAGAGAGAGAGAGAGAGTAATATTATCGGTCCTAAAACCCGGACATTGGATTCCATTCGTTACAATTAGACTAAAGGACACTAGGAACCTTTAAATCATGATCCAAGTTTTAATTTGACTTTTAAATTTAATTTTGTGTCAATTATGTCCTCTAATTATATATATTAAATCATCTTAGAGTCCACTGGATTTGTTCTTTAGGTTAATTTTTAGAATTATTAAAATAATATTTGACCAGCGTTAATTACAAATTGTGAATAAAAATTAGTTGAAGTGTGCAAAAGTTAACCCAAATACTATGTAAATAAGTGGAAAAAAAAACATCAATAGGTTTTCTGTCAAAACTACTTGTTAAAAACTCAATAAAGTGGTACATATGCATATCACGTGCCTCTTTTAAAAGGAAATTCTATCATTTAACCAATTTAATAATAATAATAATAAAAGGGGTAATCGACTAATTTAACCCCAAAGTTTGGGGTAAATTGCAATTAAACCCTGTTGTTTCAATTTTTACAATGTCAACACCAATGTTTTTAATTCGTTGCAATCCAACCCAACAGTTATCTTCTGTTAATGTACAACTAACGACGCTGACGTGGCTATCCGAGTTGGCGCTAACGTGGATGTTGCTACTATGGGCATCGACAATTTTAACCCCAAAGTTTGGGGTCAGTTGTAATTTAAATCCTATTGTTTCAATTTTTTTCAATGTCAACACCAATGTTTTATAATTGTTGTAATCCAACCCAACCGTTCTCTTATGCTAATATACAATTAACGGCGGCTAATATACAATACACCTTTTCGTTGACGAGTGAGGAACAAACGCTTACGTCAAATCATCTAAGCCACATTTTTTAGTCACAATCTTAAGTCCTTATAGATATCAAAGGCCTTACTGCGGTAGGGCAATCTCTTGGTACCCATCATCCAGTATTGCCATACTTCTTTTCCCCCATGCAATATTAGGGAGTGACTATATCACAAAAGAAAGGAAAAAAAAATAAAACCTTTTTTTAGCCCCAGAAACCAGGAAATAGACACAATATATTCATGAGCACATATAAAAAGATAATCCATGAAGAGAAAAGATGATGCAAAATACTCAAATGAAAGAATTAAAAATTATAGGATTAACAAAAATTTATAGATGAAATGGGAACCGAAAAAATAAAATAAAATAAAAAGACATATGATCAAGAAAAGTAAGGTGATCACCATCAACCTTAACCCAATTTTAATGCAATAATTATAATCGCTAACGAAAAGGTGTGTTATATATTTAGGATTGTGACTCAAAAAATTATGATCGCCAATTTTGCTGCAACAATTATGATCGGTAACAATTATTGATCGCCAACGAACAATAATTATAGAAGGACTTAGGATTGAGATTCAAAACAGTGGCTTAAATGATTTGACGTAAGCGTGTGTTCCTCACTCGCCAACGAAAAGGTGTATTGTATATTAGCCGCCGTTAGTTGTATATTAGCATAAGAGAACGGTTGGGTTGGATTACAACAATTATGAAACATTGGTGTTGACATTGAAAAAAATTAAAACAACAGGGTTTAAATTACAACTTACCCCAAACTTTGGGGTTAAAATTGTCGATGCCCATATTAGCAACATCCACGTCAGCTCGGACAACCACGTCAGCGTCACGTCAGCACCGTTAGTTGTATATTAACAGAAGGTAACGGTTGGGTTGGATTGCAACAAATTAGAAACATTGGTGTTGACATTGTAAAAATTGAAACAACGGGGTTTAATTACAATTTACCCCCAAACTTTGGGGTTAAATTTGTCAATTACCCTAATAAAAGTAAGAGAGAATCAGATAGTAAAAAGATATTTACAATCTGATTAACGAAATTGTTGACCTATAATGTGGACTTGACCGGATAGTCTGGTCCTTAAAATTTTTGGACCAAACCAGACCAAAATAATATTAAAGACTGAACTAAAGCAAATTGGTTTGATCGGTCTGAAGTGGACTTTAATTTTTTACTTTTTTTAGAATATAGGCTTTTTTGTGGATCAATATGGCCCTAAAAATTCAAAGGTATTTTTATTCACACCCAATAAAATTGTTTTCTCACCCTATTTAAAGATAACTTTCACCTCACCTTATTATATTTTTGTATAATCTGTAAACTCACCCCACTCTTTTTTCAATTGCCAAATAAGGAATTAAACAAACTTAACAATTCTCCTTTGCTCACCCACCATGTTTAACCCTGCTATCCCAAGTGAAGATGTTTCACCAGATTTTTAATTTGAGAAACGGCCTTTGTGTAGGCAAGGCCTTGCTTTGATCGATGCATTGATAATATAATAATTAAAGCTTTGAGTAAGGGAAATAAATCCATAAGTCATCAAACACTAACTTTATTATTTTTTTTAGATTTATAAGAATTTAAACAATGTAGAAGAAGACAAATATGTTACACACACACAAATAAATATATATATATATATATATATATATTCTGATTTCAGAGAAATAGAGATCCAAAACCTTATTCAATCTATTTTTTTTAAGTTTGTCCACTGACTTCGAATGAGTCTCTACACTCAATTTCATCGTGAAACTCATTTTTTTCTTTGCCTACAATTTCGATGGCCTTCGCAGTTGAAACAAGCTGCAAATCATATTGTAGAATTTCAGAGAGAGATAAAGGTGTGATGTTTCTAAACACAGACTTGCAAAAGATTTAAAATTGAGGTCGGGCTAAAGTATCGTCTCCGGATAATTGCACCTACACGTCGAACTCTTCATTGCCAGATAACAAGAATACGATTGCGCTGGATTTAAGGCGCAGTAAGGGAGTGTTTGGCTTGTAAGATTTATTTTTTTCTATTATTTTGTAATAATAAGCAGGGTCAATTGACAATTTTGGTAGGTGTAAACAATAACACCAAAATTCAATCATGTACGCTATTTTACTCACACAAAACAGCCATCAAGCATTCAAACTGTCAAAATAATAATGATAAAAATAAAACATTCCAACATTGTGCATCAAGCTATTAAAAAAAACAGTGTGTTTCTCCTTGTCCAGAATTATAGGTTTCAAACTTAAAATCATAAATGAATTTAAAATTTATATATTTTCATATAGGGTATATAATTATAAGAATATATTTTTTAGAATATATATATAACCGATGCGGACCAATTTTTGTAAGGACTTTTTTTCTAAGACCAAAGACCGGACCAGACCAAATTAGATCATTAAAAATTGAATTAGACTAGACCAAACCACACCCCCTGTATAAAACCCAAAATATTTCTTATTTTTCAATTCGGTTTAATCGGTTTTTTCAATCCAATTCGATATCTGAACACTCTTAGATAAGGCCACAGAGGCCCCACCACTTCTTTCCAATGTGTTTCTCTCTCTTTATCTCTCTCCATCCATGGCTAATTAAATATAAACCCAAATTTATACAAATATATATGTACACAAGTAAATTAATAGGGAGGAAAAAAAGGCATATGCCTAGAATGAAATTCAAACAATTATATGTATACAGGCATACAACTATATATTCATATACATGCATATATAACTTTTATACATATACAACTATTTTTTCCCAGAATCCATAGACACATAATAAAAAAATTCAAAAAAATCTAGTCTATGCCCTGTGTTTTAGCATAATAATCACTAAATTCAATATTTTGTTCATTTAACAACACTAATTTTGAAAAACAAGGTTTATTTTTAGTTGATCTTTTTTCTAATCAATACCACTTTGTTGTCCAATATAAAAAAAAAAGTTAATGTACTGTTAAAAACTAAAGAGAGTGATAGAGAAGTATTATATTATTATTGATGTCTCAACTGTGTACAATGAGGACCCTTTAAATAAGGTTAAGAATGATACATAGATAAGAAAGGATAATACACAATTTTCTAAATATGAACACTCAAAGGTAAATGGAATGCATAATATATGGAATGTACAACATACGCTAATATAGGCTAACACCCCCCCTCAAACTTAAAGTGGTAAATGATAAACCAACTTAAGTTTGAAAATAAGATCGTGAAAACGACTAGTTGAATGAATTTTGGTGAACAGATCTACAGGCTGATCTTTAGAAATGATAGGCAAGAGGTGAACTGAATTTCGAGCTACATACTGACGAATGAAATGACAATCAATCTCAATGTGCTTTGTGCGTTTATGAAAAATATCGTTGTGAGCAATCTGGATGGCACTTTGATTATCGCATCCAAGGGTTGTTGGAAGATGTTAAGGGATCCTCATGTTTGAGAGTAACCAGTGAAGCCAGACAAGTTCTTGAGTAGTGTCAGCGAGAGCACATTATTCAACTTATGAACTAGATCGAGAGACCAACGATTGTTTCTTACTACGCTAGAAAATAAGAAAGTCTCCTAAGAAGATACAGTACTCTGTGTTTGAACGTCTATCAGTAGAATCACTAGCCCAGTCAGAATCAGAATAGGCACGTAGCTCCAGAGAGGATGTGGATAGAAAATGAAGGTCGTGGAACAAGGTCCCTTTGATATAGTGAAGAATGCGAAAAACGGTCGAATAATTAGCAGATCGTGAAGCAAACATAAATTGATTGACGATATGGATAGCTTGAGTAATATTCGAACGTGTGACAGTGATATAAACCAAACAACCAACTATTTGTCAATACTGAGTTGTATCATTTAGAGGAGTACCATCAAAAGAAGTAAGTCGGAGATTTATTTTCATTGGTGTAGAAACAGTTTTGGAGTTAATGAGGCCGGCACATGTGAGAATGTTTGAAGCATATTTAGCATGTGAGAGATAATAATCAGCACAATTCGAGAGAACTTCAAGACCCAAGAAGTAGTTCAGGCGACCAAGGTCCTTCATCTCAAAATGTTGATTGAGGGATTGCTTAAGTTCAGAAATTCGAGAAATATCATCCCCAGTAATAATCATGTCATCCACATAGAGAATAAAAAACGTGATACCAGCATGTATTTTTCTGATAAAGAACCCGTAATCATAAAAACTAGAGGTAAATCCCAATTTATGAACGGTGGAGCTGAATTTCTCAAACCAGGCACGTGGAGCTTGCTTGAGACCATATAAGACACGGCGAAGTCTATAAACTTGAGATGTAGAATGTAGAACCCCTGGAGGTGGTTTCATGTAAACTTCTTTAGAAAGATCACCATTAAGAAATGCATTTTTCACATCCATTTGAAATAAGTCATATTTTTAGCAGCTGCAACAACAATAAGACTTCTCACTAAGGTTAACCGAGCAACATGAGCAAAAGTTTCTTCATAATCGATACTGTATTCCTGATTAAAACCTTTAGTTACAAGTCAGACTTTGTATCGATCAATAGACCTATCTAATTTGGTTTTAATTTTGTAAACCCATTTGCAACTAACTGCTGTCTTTCTCAAGAAAAATGACTAATTCCCAAGTTTTAGCTTTTTCAAAGGCTTGCAGTTCCTCGGACATAGCTTGCTAACATAATGGATTATAACTAGTTTCTTTATAAGAGGATGGCTCGTGATGTGAGAATATGGTAGAATAATAGTGTTAATTACGAAGATGATGAAGTAATTGTCTTACCCGAGTAGACTGACGAGGAGGAGGTGTTCGGTTGACAGGATCGTTGGTCGAGTCAGCATCATCAGGATAGTCCGTTGTTGATTCGGGAGATAGTTCATTTGATGGAGAAGTGGTAGGTGGGTTAGACTATATGGATAAGGGTTCACTAGAGGAACTGGTCTCAGTAGTTGGCTCATAGTTTTCTGTTGGGATTGAAGATGGGACTGGTGTGACAGGTGGATAAAGATCAGCAAATGAGCTAGTGAATAAGGGAAACGATGTATCGGTAGTGATCTAGGATTTAAAAATAGATGAGAACATTTTATGTTCTCAAAAGATGATATGACAAGACACACAGAGTCGTTTTGAAATAGGATCCCAACACATGTAACCTTTATGTTCTATTCCATATCCCAAAAAACAACAGAGACGGGAACGAGGTTCAAGTTTAGAATGTTCATAGGGTTAGAGCAAGATAAAGAAACACACCCAAAAATTATCAGAAGATTATAGTTAGGTGAGCAACTGTATAGCCTTTTATAGGGAGATTGGTTTTAGAAAGTAGGAATATGATGACGATTAATGTTGTAGGTAGTAGTAAGAGCTGCTTCTCCCCAAAAACGTTCCAAACACCTACTAAATTTAAGAAGAATTCAGACAGTGTCTAGAATATAACTATGTTTATGTTCAGTATGGCCATTTTTTTGAGATATACCAGAACATGAATATTGAGAAATTATTCCTTGCTGTCGTAAAAACTTGAAAAAATTGGTTTATTTGTATTCCATGGGATTATCAGCCCGAAAGATTTTAATTGGGCAAGAAAATTATGTTTGGATCATTTAAGCAAAGTTGTAATAAATCTGTGGTAGTTCTGGATGAGTTTTTATAAGATATACCCAAGTAAATCGTGTGTAATCATCTATGAAAATAACAAAATATTTGGACCCCCCTATGGTGGTATGAGGAGACGATCCTCAAATATCATAATGTATAAGATCAAAAGGTGCAAATGAAATATAATCATTTTTATTAAAAGATAATGCATGCTGTTTTCTAAATTGACAGGGCAAACAAAAGATACTTTCTGAATTAATTGTTCTTAATTTACCAGAAGATACAAGAGACCTAAGCCTATCAACTGACACATGACCTAATCGAGAATGCCAAAGTTCTAGAGATTTGGTGGAGAGGGCAAAAGCAGCAGATGAACGTGGAATGGTGAAATCCTGAGGTGTACGAAGTTGAACAAGTTCGAATATGCGATCAATTTTACGGCCTATCCTAATAACCTGCCTCGTTCACGAATCCCGTACATGACAACCAGAAGGGCAGAAATAATATTTAAACCTAGATCACATAATTGACCGACAAATATAAGATTAATAGTCAACGTAGGTATGTGAAAAGTAGATGGAAGAGATAAATTGGATGTGGATATATGTCCGATATAAGTTACTTGTAATTAAGACCCATCAGCTGTTTTAATTGAAGATGTGTGTGGGGTGGAGTGTTTAAAGAAAAAGATTGTAGAATCAAAAGTCATGTGGTTACAGCAGTCAGAGTCAAAATACCAAGAGTTACTTGAAGTAGCAGACATTACATTAGATGGGCCGGATAAAACCTGTTTCAATATTTTTGCAAGATCATTATTAGTGATAGATGGAATCGAATTAGATGACTGTGGAGTGGTAGCAGCAGCGGCAGTGACATGTTTGGTATTTAATTGTCTGGTTGGATTCTTGTAGCAATCGAAACCATAATGCTTTGGGCCGAGCTTGTGGCAGTACTTATAAACCCATTTGGGACAGTAGAGCAACGTGTGAGTAGTCTCATGTCAATATGTACACTTGTTTAATGATTTTTTAAATTTATCATTTGTTGGCTTTGCAGATTTAGGATAAGTGACGGCAAGCACTCTATCAGAATTCTTAGAATTTGGACTAATGCGTGTTTCTTCAAAATGAAGTGCAGTGACAGCATCATCAATGGTTGGCAGAGGATAACAATGTAAGAGTGAAGACCAAACAGGCTCAAAGCGATCTTGAAGACATGAGAAGTGTTATCACTTGTTGTTGATTTCTGTACATATAAAATTTGGCAAAATCATTGGAACATGACTAGATAGGTTCAGAAAGAGCTAACTAATCCCATAAGGTTGCATCTTGGATAAAAAATGGTCAATGGATTGATTAAATTGTTGCCTCGTTTGAGTGTAGTGCAGTTAAAAGTTGATATTGATCAGTAAGATCTTTGATGGTTTACTGAGTTTTTAGAAAGTTCCAAACCTCATTTCTAGTGAAAAATCGCCCGAATTGTTGACTGAGGGTGGGAATTAAAGTATTACGACACATAGTGATGATATTACCATTCTTTCCTATCTATTTGTCTTTTCGATCTACAAATTTCTCATTAAATTCACTTTCATTTTGTGCTGGTGCCTTGACTTCTCCAGTAACAATTCGCCAAACTTGACGAGCCTGAAGAAAACTAATCATTGCTTGAGCCCAATGAATGTAGTACGACCCATTAAGGGTGATGGAGATGGGTTGAGAGATTTATAAATGATTTATGATACCCTAAGAAAAAATCAAGGTTAATTTGGAAATAATAAGAAAGTTGGGGTGTATTTGGAAATAACAAAAAGTGCTGGGGCTAATTTGGGAAAATTTGGGGTAGGTTTAAAAATAAATAAAAGTTTTGGGGATAATTTTAAAATATCTGGAAAGTTTGGGATCGATTTATAAATAACAGGAAATTATGGGGTTAATTTGATAATAACAGAAAAGTTTGAGTAGGGGTGACGTGGTGGCTAGGGCGGGTGGGTTTGTACGCGGTCGTGTAGGTCATCCGTGTAGAGTGTGTGCGCGCGTGGTGGTGACGGAATAAAGGTTGGTTTGCGTTTGTGCGTGAGAGCGCGTGGGTGATTTGATTAAGGAGATTTTTGCATTGTTGGGATCGTCTGGTTTTGGTGAGCAAATTAGTATAGTAAATGAGATGGTGTCGATTATTTTTGAATATGGCAGCGGTGGCAAGGAGCTTTAGGATCTCATTTGACGAAAGGTTGGGATTTTGGTGAAATGTTTGGATGGTTTTATTTGGATCTGGGTTGATCTAGTAGTGGGGGGAGGGTACTGATTTTGACTGGGATGGATAGGGCTCAAGTTTTGGTGATTGTGAGGTAAAGTGGATTAAAGTGGCTCTAATACCATATTAAAAACTAAAAAGAGAGATGGAGGAGTATTATATTATTATTGATGTCTTAACTGTGTACAGTGAGGACCCTTTAAATAAGGTTAAGAATGATACATAGATAAGGAAAGATAATACACAATCTTCTAAATATGGACACTCAAAGATAAATGGAATACACAATATAAGGAATACATATAATATATGGAATGTACAAAATATGCTAATATACACTAACATGTACATATATGTGTTTGTATACATATAGATAAAGAAAAGAGAGAATTAGGTTCAAGGAGATTAGTTGTAAGAGGAGTTAAAGGATAATACCAAAATCTAAAGATGCTTCTCATTCCTGACAACTTTTATTTATGTTCTTCTTTTTTCCTTTTTATAAAATAATTGTTTATGGAGATAAATGCCCTTTGAAAGACGCAAGTAAGATGTACATACACCTGTATGTTATGATTTAACGGCTATCTTTGATGGAAGGGCCGCTAATGTTTAATATATATAGCTTGAGGGCTTAATTGACATAAAATTAAATTTAAGGGCCAAATTAAAACTTTGGGTCATAGTTTAGCTGGCAATTCGGGTTCGCGTGTCGTGTTCGGATCGTGTCAACACACAAGTATTACAGTATTAGTGTCAACCTGAACACGACCCGTTTAACTAATCGTGTCATTTATATTAACTCGAACACAACCTGTTTATTTTACAGGTTACACGATACGACCCGACTAACCCGTTTAATAAATATGTCATGTTAAATCTGCAACTCGACACGACACGATTAACCTTTTAAGATTATAATGACAATTAAGTCTCATGTAAAAAAAATTAACTTGTTTTATAATAGTTTTAAATTTTTAATAAGTAATAATAAGTATCACCCAATACCAAAATTCAATATTAATAATCTAGAGTCAAAATATATAACATTCCATCACCGAAGCATAAACATAAAAAATTAGTACTTTATCCATCATTAAAAACATAATAACTATCATCTACTACCAATACTCCAAATAAGAATATAATTATTCAAGAAAGATGGCAAAATAATATATATATATATATATATATAGCTGTAAAAGAAAATAAAAATAATAATCGTGTTAATTGCGGGTCAATTTCGAGTTAGCGGGTTAACCCGAACACGACCCGTTTAGTTTGCGGGTTAAGCGTGTTTGACTCAAAATTGACCCGAACCCGTTTATGCTTGACCCAAACCCGCTAACTCCATGTCGAGTTCGTGTCGGGTTAGCGTGTCGTGTCAAATATTGCCGGCCCTAAGTTTAAGTGTTTCTAGAGTCATTTACTTTTACAATTACTTGTCTGGAAAATAACAACTACGTAAAAACGGTTCATCTTCGATCAAAATAGTATTCTTAGATGATTCATTTACCAAATATACAATACATTAATAAATTGTATATTTTAAAAATGTACGATTTATCAATACATTCAATATAAATAATCGGTAATTATAACATTGCTCAATTAAAATTTAAAAGCTTTGTTCGAGTTTGAACACGATGTGTTATACTTTGCAACACCAAAAGAAAAAAGAGAATATTAACTATATATTTTAGAGTTTATTTTATAAATAATTTTTTTTAAGCAAAACTTTTTTTTTTCTCTGAGACAATAGATTGAATTAAAATAATATATTTTTCAAAAGAATGCGACAAAAGTCAAAATAGATTTGTTTGAAAGAAGAAATATTCTTTGAAAATCTTGTAACTTTGTACGCAAGTTTTAGTTTTACAGTTATGGAAATGATATTTTGCTCAAGACTTGCCATTTTGTTGTTCGAAAAAATAAGTTTTCTTTTCCACGATGTATATCAGAAGAAAAAAATTGGATAAAAATAAGTTATATGATCACATTTTTTATAAAAATAATATATTTTAATACAATAAAAACAGTCCTTATTACCGCAACCAATCCATGGAACAAAATTAAAATTAGTTACATTCAAATTTTTCATATGTACCCATATTAATATATATATATATATATATATATGATGTGTATATTATAGATTCAAATTGTTTCTAGGCATGGATTGTTTACTAATTATATTCCTTATATTTACTGTTTCCTAATTTGTATTTCTTTTTATTTTAGTGAATTCCTTGGGTATTAACAAATTTCTTTACAAAATCTAAAATAAAATTTGAAATTTTAGTTACAAAAATTTAACTATAATTTAAAAGTTTTATTGAAATTTTTCTTTGAAATTTACAAGTTTAATGAGAAAAATATGAATGAATTGCAATGAAATTTACGAGTTTTGACCGCAAAGATATAAACATATGAAAAATATTGCAATTAATTGTTTCCTAATTTACATTTCTATTTATTCTTATTGTAAATTTACATGTATTCTAAAAATACCTTGTGTGTAGTATTCAAAATTAGTTTTTTGTTTTTATTAAAAAGAAGGGAAATGTTATCTTATTGGTTTTTAAAATTGAAAATAATGCTAAAGCGTCATGTATTATCCATAAAAATATGGAGTTGTCAAGAAGAGAGTTTTGGTTAAAAAAAACTTGGATCACGCCTTTCTTTTCTAAATCTATACATATTAAGAATTTATCAGAAAAAAAAAATATTTTACTATTTTTATTTGGTATAAACTATAAAAGTATCAATTCTAATTAATATTAGAGTAAACAACACATATGACCTCTAAACTTTTGATTTAGTACCACGTTAGCCATGAAACTTTAAAACGAATCATTTTGGTCATCCAACTTAAGAGTGAATACCACTTTGATCATTCCATCCAATTTGGCTGTTAATTTTGATGCATTTGTGTGGCACATGACTTTGTATAAGATTATTTTGGTCATATTACAACAAAACGACATTTTCCTTCAATAATTTCGGCCAAAATGAAATACATACAAAGTGTAAAACATAGCAATATTTTTAACAAATAACGTAACTTAGGCTATTTTATAACAAAAATGATCAAAATACGCTTAAATAAAAGTCATGTGCATTGCATGTGATTTAATTCCGATTAATTTAACAGTTAAATTGGAATAAATGACCAAAGTGGTACCCACTCTAAAGTTGGATGGTTAAAATTGATCGTTTTAAAGTTTGACTAAAGTGATACTGGATCGAAAGCTTAATGGCATGGACTGTTTACTCTTAATATTAACAATGTTGCCTTTAACCACAAATCTACCTAATCTATTATATTAATAACATTTTTCAATTATAAAAATGGGAGTAATTCTATATGTACATACAAATCAAACATAAAAAATTGACGTGTTAATCACTCATTTATTAGAATGGAATGTAATATGGTTCTTTTAACTAATATATTGTGGCCACATTTGATATGTCATTTTTTATATCATATATTTATCTCTAACTAAAATTATAGTAAAAATGGTTGTCTCACTAATTCTATCAACTAAATCAAAATGTAAGATAATCTTTCACTCTATTTTTTTTAAAAAAATAAATAAAATAAAATTGATTAATTTGTGACCAATCAATATAATAAACTCCGCAAATTTAATTATTAAAAATAATTATTGAAAAATGCTATATCATTAATTTTAATAATTTATTAAATATTTAATATATAATATTTTAATTATTTCATTTGGAGATGGTCCAAGAGGGCTAAACTGCACAATTGCCCGGGGTCCAATTTGAGTATTCTAGGTACTAACTCGTAATGAACCAGCCCATGCTTAAGAGATTCCAACAACCAAATTGTTGAAGTGAAAGGAAAAAGAAAAAGGACGACAAAGCAACTTTATCACATGGCTTACTTTTTTCTTTCTTGCAATTTATATTACAAAACATTATCTTTGATCAATTTTTTAAAAAAAAGTATAAAATTCTAATGGTTAAAAACACACATGTTATGGTGTGCATTAATTCTACACCATTGAATGAGTTTTATACACATAATAAAATGCCACATCAAAGTTAAAACACTACACTAATAATATACACCAAATAAACTCTCACAAACTAATAATTTTGTCTACATTAAAAATGGCATAACTTAATAAAAAATTAATATTTACAATATACTAATCAAGATCAATTAAACAAGATTCATCATGAATATAGAATTATGTAAAAAAAATCAAGAATAAATATTTAATAACATTTAAGAACGTACTTTTTGACTATTTTCAAATCATATTTAGAGACGTGGTTAAATTATTTTCACATATGTCATTGAGTTTAATTTATTAAAACATTATTTTGCCGAGATCAAAATAAGATAAAAAATATGATTAAAAGATTATTTAAATAATTAAAAACAAGTCAGTCTCATCAAGTCTACCTTTTGTTTTTCTAACGCGAAGATATCTTGAACTTACATTTTGGTTGTTCAAAACATTAGATCAGGTTAAACAATAGGTTCAAAATAGACTAATTGATATATGTTGATTTAGATTCATCACACGTTACCTTTTATCCTATTATCAGATCTTATTTATTTCACCGTGCCGGATGGTACGGATATACACTAGTACTAGTATAGGCAATAACATGGCTAAACTATCCGCACACAATTACTAATAACAAAAGGAGTACAAAAAAAATTCTCCATATTTTTTAATATTAAAATTTTGTGTATATGTAATGCGTATGCGAAATATATAATTAGTTTAAAAAATAATAATTTAATATATAATATGTAGCATTGTTGTTGAAAGACAAAATATCATTACTTTTAATAGAAGTTCGGATCATGTTTCTTATGTTTTATAAAAAAAAATTAATGAAATAAAATACCGCAAGGGCAAAATGGAAAAAATTAAAACCTAACACAATTTCATAAATACGAAAATGCCTTTTGACTTTATATAATACTAGATTCAATAGTTTTTTTTTATTTAACTTTTTTTTTAATTTGACAAATAAAAACCTACTGACAGTCTCATAACCCGTTAATATCCCCTTGTTCTCATAATAAAGGAGGTTTTCAGTTTGATTCACATGGACGTGGTTGTTAAACTTTTTGTTGGTCTATTACTATAATAGTAGTTGTATGTCCACCTTTATTATAATAATTGTTGTGAATCCATAAGGAAAGTTGTGCACTAAATTTATCGATTTGTATCAATAAAATTCTAAAATTTCCACAATAATTGTGTAATATTATATTCAAATAATACTTCACAATTTCCTTTGTCTCAATCTAAGAGTATATTTTTTATTTGATCAAGTCTCATGACCTATATAAGAAATTTGAGACTCATTGAGTATATTAAAATTAGTCCGACTTAGTTTAAGTTTCTGATTTTGCCTCTTGATGCAATAATTGTGATTATATTTTCCTATGCATAACATTGCACAAAAATTGAAAATTTGAATACAAATTTTAACTATGATTATGTGTAAGCTATACTTTATTGATCTGTACGGGACAAATTATTATGTAAAAGAGTTTAATGTTTCACTCACTCACTCACTGTATTTACAACTATCACAATACAAATTTTTATTTCTTCTTTGTTCCAAAATTTTACTCTAATAAACTTTTAATTTTTTGTGCAATTCATTACAAAAAAAAGTTTATTTAAAAATTATTAAATTTATTTTCATTATGTGGTAGACGACAATGTCGACTTTTTGAGGAGGGTTGGAAAGAAAAAATAAAGAGAAGAAGTCGTTTTATTAATTTCCTTTTCTTCTCCCCGTGAGAGAAAGGGTAGAAAAAATTATTCAAATAACATTCCAACGCGCTTTAGTGGCAGTTAAGGATGGGATTATCCAAATTAAAATCCAATTGTGAGCTGTATTATTATTATTATTATTATTATTATTATTATTATTATTGTTATTGTTATATTAGGTTTTTCCTAATCTATATCTAAACCTAGTACATACACAATCACGACCGTTCCTCTTAATATAATATAT
Source organism: Lonicera japonica (assembly GCA_021464415.1). Taxonomy (NCBI): domain Eukaryota; kingdom Viridiplantae; phylum Streptophyta; class Magnoliopsida; order Dipsacales; family Caprifoliaceae; genus Lonicera; species Lonicera japonica. Next base: position 16,024,561 of record CM038464.1, on the reverse strand, counting down.
TTATCGATCAATTAGGGTTTGCTTTCACCTCCAATCCAATCTAATCTGCTTTTGCACTGTAAGGTATTTATTTTTAGGCTATTATAGCTGTTAATTAATTTACTACTTCCCCCCCATCTCCTTTTAAGCGCTGCGTGCCTAGGGTTTACTGCCCTAATTCTGAATTTGGTTGAAGATTTGAAGGTATCAAAAACTTCAAATTTGATGAAAATTTTGATATGAAGATGGATAGGTTAATTGATTTCAATCAAAGTGGCGGGCGACTTATGGATTACAGTCGGATGAGATTGAGTTTCGCGGTTAACACATTCGGTTTTCGATCGGCTATTGACTCGTTTTCGGTTGCTTGTGAGGCCTTCTCAGAACAGCTTATTCTCTAATACCTGCTCGTTGCCATCTACCTTTTAGGTTTAGGTTTTTCCATTTCACCTGTTAGAAAATTCTGGTAGCTATGGGTTCTCGGGCAGGTTCCTTACTGCCTGCAGATTTAGTGTTCGACAAGTTAGAATCGAAATCGAATTTCGAGCTTGACGAGGCTGGTGTTGTGGAGAGATCACCTAACAAGAGATACATTCGGGTAAGAAGTTCTCTCTAACCATCTCTATACCTCTACTCTCTTTCAAATTAGTTACATTGACAAGAATCTATGAAATTTCTGTTGTTAATTCTCGAGTATTTTTGGAATTTTACGTTATAAAGGCGACATGTTATTTTTCAGGAAATAGATGAACAGGTTTAGATGATGTTTCATTAGTTATATATTATCTGCATATCTTTGTTCTCATTCGAATTTGTGAAACTTATAAGAATCAATTAAATTTCTCTTTTTAATTCTGGAGTGTATGTTGGATTTTGCATTATAAAAGCAATATGTTGTTGTTCAGAAAATAGATAAACAAGTATAGGTGATGTTTCATTGATTATCTGAATATATTTATTCTCATTCACGTTGGTAAAATTTATGTGAATCAATGAAATTTCTATTGTTAATTCTGGAGTATTTGTGGAATTTTGTGTTGTAAAAGCATTGCATTATTGTTCTGGAAATAGATAAAAAAAAGTATAGATTTTTTCCGCTCTTTGTTTGATGGTATATTGATTTATTGTTGATCCAATAAACATTTATGAATTAAATAACTGTCTTTAGTCCATGAATATTTTAGTTGTAGCCTGCCATTCCTTTCTTTTGAAGGGTATATTGGTATATTATGCACTGAAACAATTGAATGCTGCATGCTGTTATTTTTGTGTATTGATTAAGAATCATGTGTTGCTTGATACTTTAATGATATATTTTTATGTATTTAGTGATATTACAGTTTGAATTGAATATTATATTTTCACTAGAACAATCGAATGGGTATTTAGATGTTGAATGTTGTCATCTTTTGTATCAATTACGAATCATATATTTCGTGATACTTCGAGGATAATTTATGTATTGTTTTACCGGTTTTAGTGATATTACCTCCAACTTTTTTTTGTTTCTCCTTCAGTATAATGAAATATTGGGGAGAGGAGCATTCAAGACTGTGTATGTTTCCTAGACCCATCTTCTTTTTCCTTGGGTGGATAGATTAATTTATACAAACATATATATATATATATATATCTGTTGTTTGCTACTAATATAAATTCCAGAAGCTTCAAAATTAATTTCCTTTTTCTGTTTCTGTTACTGTTCATCCCTATAGATATAAGGGCTTTGATGAAGTTGATGGAATAGAAATTGCTTGGAACCAAGTGAGTATTGATGATGCATTGAAGTCACCAGAACATCTGGAAAGATTATATTCTGAGGTTCACCTTCTGAAGACATTGAAACATGAAAATATCATCAAGTCCTACACCTCTTGGGTGGATGATGAGAACAAAACTATGAACATGATTACCGAGCTATTCACTTCGGGAAGTTTGAGGCAGTGAGTTTCATTTTCTGTTTTCACTCTTTTTTGTTCTAACTTAGTGTGCTTATATATGGTTTTAATTAATTGAATGTTTTTGGGATTTAGATACCGTAAAAAGCACAAAAGTGTTGACCTGAAGGCCATCAAGAAATGGGCTAGGCAGATTCTCCAAGGCTTGGTTTATCTCCATAGTCACAATCCTCCTATTATCCATAGAGATTTAAAATGCGACAACATTTTCATCAATGGAAACCATGGAGAAGTTAAAATTGGAGACCTAGGATTTGCAACTGTAATGCAGCAGCCTAGTGTCCGAACTGTTATTGGTAAATTTTTTACTTAATTTCCAAAGTTTCACCAATTTAGACAAGGCATTTTAGCCGAAATCGGTAACTCATTTCTTTATATCACAGGTACTCCTGAATTCATGGCTCCAGAGCTTTATGAAGAGCAATATGACGAGCTTGTTGATATATATTCTTTTGGCATGTGCATACTAGAGTTGATTACTTGTGAATACCCATATACTGAATGCAAAAATCAAGCACAGATATATAAGAAGGTTTCTTCAGTAAGTTTGCTGACCATTATTCATAACAACAATCCTTCAATTTTATGAAGTGATTATTCCAATATTTTCCTAAGCTCATTTTGTTGTAGGGTATAAAGCCAGCTGCCCTCAGTAAAGTGAAGGACCCCCAAGTGAAGGAGTTTGTAGAGAAGTGTCTGGTCCCAGCATCTGCAAGACTATCTGCAGCCGAGCTCTTGAAAGATCCATTCCTTTCACCTGAGAACTCAGAGATGGGCTTACTTCAGCGTAGTTGGCTTGCCAGGGGCAAAGAACCTAATCCGAACAAGCCTTCTAGTAGAACTTATATGAAAAACCTAACACACACCCCTCAGGTTCAATCACTAGAATTTCAAAGATTCAATGGGACAAACGAATTCAGGTTAAAGGGGGAGAGGAATGATGATGGCTCAATTTCTTTTACCTTGCGCATCACTGACTTGGTTGGTAAGTAATTTTGTTGTACAAAAAAGCGGTGTTTTTTTCCTTCTGTTTTTGTTTTGCAATTTGCATCATCCAAGTATTGTGGTGTTTTCTTTGTAGCAGGTCCGGCAAGGAACATTCATTTTTCATTTTATCTCAGCACTGATACTTCACTTTCAATAGCTGGAGAGATGGTTGAACAGCTCAATTTGTTATACGAGGACGTGGCTTCAATTGCGGAGTTGATTGACTGTGTAGTTATGGAACTTGTGCCCAAGTGGGAGCCTTCTGTGGGTAGTGGCAGTGAGTGGGTCATGAGGATAAGTGGTGGCACAAAGAATTCAGGGATTTCATTTGTTCCATCATGCAATGGTGTGCCTGATAATATGAGCTTAAGTGTCTCTTCTTTATCTATAGCCAGTGAAGATTCGTACCAAGATCTGAAGCTAGAGCTCAATGCTATTGACCTACAGTATCAACGGTGTTGTCACCAACTCTTGAGGATGAGGGAGGAGGCAATTGAAAATGCCAGAAGGAGGTGGACCGCAAAGAAGATGTGTGTTGTTTGATGCTTTCTTTAGAAGAAAGCATTTTTGTTGCTGACAAGTACAGTTGGATGGTTTTCAATTTGTTCTTTCGAATTTAGAAAGGTGGATGACTTTGCGTTAGGAGGTATTTGTGGCTTGGCAAATCTTTTTGTCATGCTAGTTTGGATAGTTCACCGAGTAAAGGTTCTCTTTTAGCAATTGGCCAGTTTGTTAAAGCTATTCTTTCATTCATGATTTTAATACACAAACTTTTTCTTAGGCAGCCAACTGAGCCTTGGTTGGACATTCTTTGGGGTATGGAGGAAAAATAAAATAAAATGTGATACTCATTTTCTAAAATAGACAATCCCAATTTCTACTATGGGAATAAATATACACGGCAGAATGTTCCCCCTTCTAAGTTCGGCAGAATCCCCGCCTTCTAAGTTGTGTTTGATGCACTAAACAAGAAGTGATTACGTTACTCATCTGTTGGCATTGGCGTTGGAGCTGGTCGTTAACAAAAGATTATATTCCCACGTAATGTGGGATAAACAATGTAGCTTTGTTATTCTCTTTTTATTTTTGTGAGCAAACTTCAGGGATTATATATATATATATATATAATAAATTTGTCGCATGATTGGTGGCGACCTTCATGGAACTGTTCCCTCAGCTTGGACTAATAATACATGGAGGGCTTCCTTCTATTGATGATAAAAGGGATTGAAACTCCATACTCGAGTTGTGATCCTAAGGGCAAATGGGAAAAAGGACTTCTTTCACCAATAGTTTCATTTTGAAATACAAATGTACGACACTTCACATTTTATTCAGAAGTCATTTTTCTATACAGGTATCCTTGTGTCTTTATTTGGAAAAAAAAATTCAAAATTAAAATTAGGGAAATGACGTGTTACTTTTTCAATATAAAGTAAGGACGATCAATATTAAAACGACACCTGGCAGTGCTCAAATTATTGCAAAAGACCTAAAATACTAAAATACCTTCGAATTCACTGCAAAAACGATTTTGCACTAAATGAGATTGCAACTTGTCAAGATGAATTCAATGTAAAAACGATTTTGCAGTAAATCAAAGTGCAATTACCAGAAATATTTTAGTGCAAAAACAATTTTGCACTAAATATGCGTGTAATTACCAAAAATATTTCAGTGCAAAAACCTTTTTGCAATAAATTCGAGTGTAATTTAGCATAGATAATCAAAGTCTTTCGCATTCAAACAAACAACTTGTAAAGAATAGCAATGTCTTGATATTATTTATTCCACAAAAATAGAAAAACATCTTCATTCATATATTAAAATTAGAATTACATTATTTTAAAATTAAAACTAAAGGAATCCGAAAAAATTCTCAAACACCATCATACCAAGAATTTCAATTCCAAAATATTCGCTAAATGTAATTATACTATGCCGTAGTAAAATCTAAATAATAGGTGCAGTGCACGTCTTCTTGTTATGATATCCATAACGGTTCCGCCTTCTATACTTTCGTTTCTTTTTTGTACTTGAATTGGCGCTCTCAATCCGATTCTTTTTAGGACAACCGGGTTGAGTTTTACTATTGGGAGATAAAATTTTCAATACACCCGAGATATTAGTAAAATGATCAGAAGTTGGCACCGAGAAAATGGCATGAGTATAAGAGCTTTGAAAGTTACACGTATAGAAGCAAGGATCGCAATAGTCATAAACAACCTTCTTATTTACCAAAATACACAAAATGGCATGTGAACATGGGAAGCCATCAATCTGTCATGAATTACAACCACACTCCCATGTCGAAAGATCTATGCGATAAGACTTTTCCTCTATAATTTCAAAGACGGAATCAGATGATTTGACAACCTTCAATGTCGAACTCTCATTAACCTTCTCATTTAAGCATTTTTAACCTTCGGACACAAGATAGTTTTCTAATTCCTCAACATTTCACATCTATCAGACATTTGCTTCATTATTTTCACATGAATTTGATTTAGCATTATTGTTATAGGAAGATTCCGTTCATTTGCAACCCACGAATTATAACTTTCGACCATATTAGAACGCATAACACCATATCTTCTTCCCGAAAAAATGCATTAACCCAATGATCAAGTGGTGCGACCTAAAAGAAATCTTCCGTAACATTCTTCGCAAGTGTCTTAAGGTCATTGTATGCATAATCTAAATATAACATCAAAACTGAAAAACTGCATTGCAAAAGCAGATTTGCAATGTTTCTGTAGTTAGGAGGAAAAAAAAAAGGAAAACAAAGCAAAGTGCAAAAATCATGAACATTTTTGCATTTTTTCTGCACAAGGAGGAAATAAAAAGAAAAACAAAGCAATACGTAGATTGATTACAATACTAAATAACCTTTAAAAACATGAATATTCAGCCATTATTTGATCAAATCTTCTAAATTATAAGCTAAAAACAACCAAAATGAAACAATATTTATATAAGTTTTGCACAAATCACAAGATAGTTCTCTATAATCTAAATATATCATCAAAACTGAAAAAGTACAAAAGTAGTTTTACAATTTTTATGTAGTTAGGAGGAAAAAAAGAAAAGAAAAACAGAGCATACATAGATTCATTGAAATCATGCTAAAACAACCTATAAAAATATGAACATTCAATTATTATTTCATCAAATTCTCTAAATATAAGATTGAATCAACCAAAACGAAACAAAATCACATCTAAAAACATAAAGAAAAAACTATACCTAGATAATGCTTCAACATCCATGAAGCTAAGAGATTTATTATCCTTTCATTCGTTAATCCCGTCGATCTATGATGCTTTTCATCAATCTAATATGCTTCCATTCATCACTTCAATCGTAATCGCTTTCCCTCTCTTCAATACCGTTGATCATATATGGTCACCTCTCTCCTTGTTCTACGCGAGATTAAGAGTTGAAAGAGGGAAGGGCAGTTCAGTCATTTTAAAACTCTTAAATGATTTAATTTATAAAAAGCAAAATACTTGTAACTAACCTAAAAACCAAAAATTAATATGAAAAAATACTTCATGTTTTAAGTTAATATATGATTTCTTTTTGGTGTATAAAATTATGGAAAGAGGCCACTAAACCCATTTTCTCTAGTTTGTAACAAGTATGTTAACAGAGGTAGTTGGTGAGGTGAGTGAGAAATAATAAAAAATATTTGGCAATAGTAAAATTGACCTTTACGAAAAAAAGTCTCCTTTTAATACAAAAACGTTGTAAAATATGCCTTTAGCTAAAATAAATTGTACAGAAAGAGCCCAGGTGTTTGGATAGAAGTAACTGTCCTTACAATGGAAAACATCTTAGGAGTAGCCCTACTAGCCCGTGTTCTTTGCTTATAAATTCTGAGAACGAGGTGCCTATCCGGGGAAACACCAGTAATTTGGTTATTTCTCATGCACAAGGTGAGTATGAATTCAATTCGGGAGGAGGAAGCGGATAACAATGTAATCGTGGATGGTTTTCGGCCATATAACTGGAAGGCTAAAATTCCAAATAGAATCAAAGCAGCATTCCGTTTAGCCTTTGGTTCAACAGCTCATGATAAGCATGCAAACGGCTGCCTGTAGTATGACAAATCACGAGATTTTCAAAGGAGAGAGAATTCTAAACAACACCGCGTCAAAAATAAACCTCGTCTTACACAAAGTTTATCATGGTGGAGTTTGAATTGCAAAACAACAATTACATGAAGATAGCTCATCATAATATTACGATCAAATGGAAATTCCCAACGCAGGTTTCTTGGAGTTGAATATTGACAGGAGTGGTATTGGGTATGGAAGCTTGTTCCAGGATGGTCAAGGAAAAAGGTCGTGAAGAAACAGTAGTTTCCTACGCAATTTGTCCAGTGCTAACCATAACCAGAGGCTATGAAAGTATCATTGTAGAAACGGAGATGACCCAGCACAATTGTGCAAGAACAAGAAAGACTATATATATGTAATTATATACACGCCAACGAGATGAAAGATCAGAAAAGGAACAGCATAAAACCAGGATCCCAATATATTTGTGAAAGATCATGTTAATGTGCATCCTGCAATACATTGACGCTTGCTGTAAACTTTGGCTACCCAGGAGATACCACGGATTTACTAAGCTCAAGATTGGAGCTAAACAAATCAAGTATAACCTCCTCAAAGGCACTTAAACAAACAAACAAACAAACAAAGAACACAAACAGATGTTGAAGCCATCTCTCTGATCATCTCTCAGAAATTGTCATAGCCATCAATTAAATATTGCACATGAGTACCTCATCCCTTCTATACTAGTTAGCCCTAATTTTATCTTTGTGTTCTCACTAGCTTTACATCAATCTCCTTAGAATCGTGCTTAGAAGGATATACAAAAACAATCACATGTGAACTTTTTTATAAAAGATGAAAAAGAAAAAAAAAGGAAGGTCCAATTCTCTTTATGACTGGAGTGTTCTGTTACATCAATCTCCTTTTTTACAGTCTACAAACAAGGGAGTATTCTGTTATGACTGGAGTTGGCATAAATTTTCCAGAGAACTTCCCTAACCTTGATGCAACCATCCTGAGTTTTATTCTAGAGAAAAAAGGAATTCCTCAACAACAATGCATATATCCAACATTCAACAGAAGATAAAAGAAAACAAACACAAACATTGTGCTAATTTCTATTTACAGATTTATTCACAAAATCTACCAACAAAAGGAACGACGAAGTTTATTCACAGAACCATTCAGCAATGCAGTTTCCACACAACAAACACAACAGAAATGGGCAACAAACGAACAAGTGAACGCTTTGAATCAATGATAACTTTTTTTTGGGGGGACAAGGTGAACATATGTGAACATTCGTACACTTGCAAACAATATTATGACAGATAAACCAAGTATGAACATTTCATACACTACCAGTTTTCCTTGACAATTTTTGACTTCTCGAGTATGAACTTCCCTTCCTTGTACTTCTGTGATTCCTCGTAAGCTCGTTCATATTTCCAACCCAGCACCTCACGACAATCACTGCAGTACACATCAGCAACAGTGTGGAGACCAGTCATCAGCTGCCTGTCCTCTTTGGGACCCACAACAATGTTCATTGCGTGGGAGAATAAAAAGGCTCTACCATTTCTTCCCTACAAAATTATCAAAATACAAGAATCAGTTACCATTGTAATCAAGTCAATTTGGAGAAATAAGCAAATCAGTGTATCTTAAATCCGTGTTCTTGGCCGGCTAGGTTGAGTTTGTTGGAATCTTTAGATATGGAGTCTTGCTCCCCGCGTTGCAACCGTTGTTTTGTTTGTCAGGGAATTTTTTTTTCTTATAGTCATTACTCATTAATGGCTCATTTGCAGCTTAAATCTGAATGGTATAAAATCATATCACGCATGGCCAGAGACTTACAGCACAGATATGATGGAAACGAGCTTGGATACAGCAAGAAGAAACTACATGGACATGCCAACACAGCAAACCATAAAAATAGTGAACACAAACACATTGAAGACTTCTATGTTGTCTACATGAAACATGAACAAATCATTTCTTATGAAATACAAATTGAATAAGATAATAGTGAAATGCAAAACTTAACCTTATCAATTATAATTTTCAACAACCACCCGTATTACGTAAACAATGAAACTAGTACGATCATTTCTTATCTTACTTTTGTCCACCTAAACACAGAACCAGATTCCGCCTCAAAGCTTTAGAGGGAAGTAATTGCATAAGTTGTTGTGGATGACAAGTGAGAGACTCTGATTTATTATAAACTTTATTTTGGTTTCTTTTAATATTTGCACTTACTTAGCATGTAAAAAATTGATTAGGGTGAGTCACTCGTCCCTCTTTTACAAAAATAAAGGGGTTTATGCTATATTCGGGTTGAATTTGTATCACAATAGTGTCTAAGAAGAGTTAGAAGTGCCTTTGCTTCCTAGATACAACCTCATATTGAGGGTATAGATAACTGTGACCCCCGAAGGCAGTTTAGTTTTAGGGCCGGTGAAAAATGAAATCCATTTAACTCATAACAAGAACGAGAACAAGAAGATAAAAATGGGCAGCCCAACTAAGCTGATTCGTATATTAGGCAAAAATTGAGTAAACCCTAATTAATAATAACCGGTGGTCAATTTTTGATAATTTTCTTTTCCCTGTGTTTCCCCAGCAACTAAACATAAACACAAACCTTCTCTTGAATGCAAAAACTAAAGAAGCAAAATTTTCAATAATTTGTGAAGACATAATTCAGTGCCACACTCAGTGAGTTGCAATTCCTTGAAAGAAGAGGAAAAAAAGAAACCTAAAAATTGATCACCTGAAAAGCTTTAGAAATGACATCATCATGAAGAGCAACATTGCTACGACATTTACAACAACTGTACAACCTCGGTCCGATCACCTCCGCCATTCAAGACCAGGCAATTACCCAACTGCGGATCATCAAAATCAATCAAGATCGATAAGAAACCACAAATACATTACATTATTAATATATATATACACAAAAACTGCAAAAAGGAACTTTACCAAACGTGTCACACAAACAAAGCCCTATGATATGTATCTTCTGAATGTATCCTTGACCACCAGATATCTGTTTCGAATAGAGAGAGAGAGAGAGAGAGAGAGAGAGATCAATTCAAACAGGGAAAAATTATTTATCAGAGTTGAGATTCATCTCCATCAAAAAAAATGGATAAGTGAATGGCGGTGAGCTGAATTGAATAATATATATATATATATATATTTTTTAATCAGTGAATTGAATAATAATAATGATTACAAAATTACGAACCAAATTAAATTAATTAAGATTTGAAAAGTAAGAAATGAAGATGGAAGTGAATTTGTCAGTGGAAGAGTAGTTGCAAGTGGTAAGTGAAGTCCGTGAAACCGCGTGTATAAAAAAATCTACATGTATGTATGTATGTATACGTGTGTGTATAATTTGGGTAGGTATTATTATTATAATATATATATATATATATATATATATATATATATATGTGTGAATGATTGATCGTACTGTTATTGCGGACGACGAACCTGTGCATTGTGGCGAGGTGGATTATGATATGAACATGACAGAGCTTTAGAAAGAGAGAGAAAGGAAGCGTTGTAGGGTTTGAGAAGTGTGTTGAGAGTTTGTGTCGGAGGATTTTTGGTCTGGTGGTAGGAAGATGACAAGCGTTGCACTCACCTCCATCTATTACCCCTTCTTTTCCTTTTTTTTTAAAAAAATAAAATAAAATATATTTGTTAAAACAATTATAACAAACTATGATATATTGTTTGTGTAACAAATAATCTTCTTGCCAGTACTGATTATAAATACTTCGTTTCGTTTGTAAACTATTTATTCAAATTTTAGCAATACTAATAATTTTTGTAGCATGTCTTTATTCTGCTGGCGTAACCTCCCTTTACTTAAAATAAAATAAAAATATGATTAACTTTTGGGCTTAGTATACCCTTCTTTATGATCGATCGTACGGGATTGCTTTTGGGCTTTTGTCGTCTTCAAGGTGCTAGCCCAGGAAAAAAATTTGTTTACTCGTCCAACTGTTCTTACAAAAAAACAAAACACTCACTATTTTTGGTACCAAGATTTTTTATATTTAAATAGGGTCTTTTACTATCATGATAACGTACTCACTTCTTCAAATATTATAATAGATTTACTTTTTTTCTTTCTTGTTTGGACCCTTGTTTTTTCAACACAACTAATGCTGCTTGAAAAGGGCTAAGGGCTCGTTTGGTTCGAGTTTTAGGAATGGAATTGGCATTGTAGATGCCAGAAAACCTTTATTTCTGGCATCTTTTATTGGATTCCATTAATGCTCGTTTGGTTGGAGTTTTAGGAATGAACTCGGCAATTTTTTATTTTTTTGGATTTTTTTTTCATTTTCTGGGGAAAAATAATTTTTTTCATTTTCTGGGAAAAAAAATATTTTTTAAAATTTTCTGAATTTTTTTTTCATTTTTTGGGAAAAAATAAATTTTTTCATTTTCTGGAAAAAAAATATTTTTTTTTCACTTTCTGGGAAAAAAATATTTTCTGGAATTTTTTTTTCATTTTTTGGGAAAATTTATTTTTTTCATTTTCTGGAAAAAAAATATATTTTTTGGACAAAAAAGAAAAGATTCCTCAAATTGGGAATCTAAGATTCCTCCCAATTTATAAGAGAATAAATTTTGGTAAAATGGGGGAATTTAGGATTCCTAGGAATCCTAAATTCCTACCTAAAACTCCAACCAAACAAAATAATTCTCATGAAATGGAATTTAAGATTCCAAGAATCCTCAAAAGCTCGAACCAAACGAGCCTTTTACAGTCTAACAATACGAAAAATTAATTTTACTCATACAAATTTATAGGTTATACTATTGTACTAAAGTTTTATAAACATCAAGGTGGCTGGCCCACTTCCCCGATTTAGAGCTTCATTCAAAGGGCTATATTTTTTTTTTGCGGGTCACCTCTTGTAATTTGTGTTCACTATTTCTTTCTTAATTTTTTTAATTTTTTTTTATAATTTCATAACACTAACTTTTTTATACAATACAATTTATTTTCCTTCGTACAATTGTAAATTCACATTTACCACAATAAGAATGGACTAACAAAAAACTAAACAAATACATTCATGTGAGTCGAACTCAAACCTCACCCTTATGAGACTAGACAAGACACCAACGAATTATAAAATATTAGCAAATAGAATTCAGTATTAAATAAAGGTCTCTCTACATTTTGCATCAAATGAAAGTTTCACAAATTTAAATTTATTATATCCATGAAATAATAATTTGTATTAGCAATCTTAACCATGCACTATATACATTTTAAAACTATTGCGGTATGGGTGAACGTGGATTATCCCACACTTTAAGATGATATTCCTTAGTCATTTTCTTATAAAATGGGCTCTCATAAGAGCAAGGTTTGCTTGAAATGATCATACTTTTTTTTATTCACGGGGTATTCAAGTAAGTTTTTGTGCTACTTAACTAATTCTTACTCGTGATTCATAACTACCGATGACCAAATATTATTTTGACAATTCGGGAAATCAACTTGAGAGCAAACCCAGTTGATCCAAGACTGTCCCAATAGTAAACTTATACCAAGACTTGTCAATGAATTGTATCATACTATATCTAAATTCAATCTAATCTGATGGATATCTAAAACACTATCTATATCCAATTTGTTATTAAACGGATATCCGATCCATACACCTGATGCGATGCAATCCGATCCAAAATTTAAAGAATTAATCACCACAACAACAAAAAGATAAAAATTAGGACAAATGGAATTGAACTTATACTTAGAATAGAAAAATGAAGAAACTTAGATTCATATATTCATATATTGTGTATATGATTTTAGGAAACAAAAACATTTAAAAAAAATACTGTATTAACAAAATGATTCCAACTTACAAAGTTTGTACCAATATCCATCATCACTAAATCTCATGAAAATAAAACACAAACAGCAGATGCTATTCTGAATGTCAATGTTGAAAAGAAAAAGAATTTCTCTCATTTTCAGTTTTACGTCATCTTTTTTTTGTATATTAAGATTATATGATGGTTGGGGTGTTGGGGGGGTGGTTTAATATATATATATATATAAGTACATAATCATAGAGTTCATTTTGATAGAGTTTAATGTGGGTAATATCACTACACCAGATGAGGTCTTGGTCGTATGTCTCTTAAAACACATCTTAAGAGACATACATTTCGTATGTCTCTTAAGAAAATTACTTGTGAGACATACAAAGTTTATATGTCGTTTAAGTAAGCCCACAAAAAAGTGTCGGTGTGCCAGACAAAACTTGGGAGACATACAATGAAGGTATGTCACCTAAGTACTTCCCTAGGAGACATACCTTAATTGTATATCGCCTAAGTACTGTTTGACCACCGACACTTTTTGTGGGGTTTGACTGACTTATCTTAGGCGACATACTTAAGATAATAGTCGCTTAAAAGCCTGTTCATCATCAAAACAGCAGCAGCTCCTCCATTTTTGGGATTTAAGCTTTTTGAGTGATTTTGGGCAATTTTTTGGGCGATTTTGGCGATTTCAGGTTGCAAATCGACATTATTTCCCTTATCAAAGGCTTTATTTGATTTATAGATACACTACTTCTTATTCATATTAATTTTTAACTAATTTTTGTGTTTATATAAATGTTGAGATTAGTGTAAAAGATATATGTTTAGTGTTGAAAATATCATATTATTGTTAGTTGTTGGCCTTATTTGATCACTAGGTTTCGTATTATTATTTTTTAAAAAATTTTTATGTTTATTGTATAAATTTCTAGATTTTTAGTGTTAAAAAAATATTAAATGTTTAAAATAATATAAATGTTAAGATTAGTTTTAAAAATATATGTTTGGTGTTGAAAACATAGTTACTATTATTGTTAGTTGTTGATAAATTTTGTGTTTATAGTATAAATTTATAAATTTGTAATATTGTTTTATGATATATACGAAAGTGAAAATGGATAAGAGTTGGATGGAATGCTCAAGAAGTTCTCCTCAATTCGTCGTGGGGGTAATGGATTTTTTGTCGTTCGTACGAGAGAATAGTAATAGTGCGACGTGATTGTATCCATGTCCCTGTAAAAGGTGTTTTAACATGGGCACACAACTCAGCTTGGATGACATACACAATCACTTGATCAATGCCGGTATAATACTATTGTATACTATATGGCACCTACACGGTGAAATTTTAGACATGGCTTCAGCATCGCAACGAATACTAAAAATTGAACAAAACAAGGCGTCTTAGAGTAACAATATCGATCCTTTGAGTAACCCGACTATGGTGTTTGTGCAAGATGCTTTTCTATTTCATGAGTCGTACGACCCCCCTGCCGATGACACTGTAGTTCACGTGGACCCTGTTGCTAAAGAAAATATGTTATCATATCAGCGTCTTTTAGATGAAGCAATGACTCCACTATACAATGATTGTGAAGAGACTGCGTTGACCGCGATGCTTAGAGCAATGCAGCTGGAACAAAGTTGCAATATGGCAAACATAAGCTTCAACAAGTGAGTTGTGGAAGTGACTTATCTATTACCCAAAGAAAACAAGTACCCCGAGTCATATGCAGCTGTAAAAAAAAGTAAAGAAAATAGGCATGGGTTATAGGATTATCCACACATGTTACTATGGATGCTCCTTGTTTTACAAAGAGTATGCAGATCTAGATCAATGTCCTATTTGCAGTGAGTCGAGATGGGAACAAGAAGATACGGGCAGTGGTAAGCGAATTGCCCGGAAGACTGTTCGGTACTTTCCTTTGACACCGATGTTGCAGCGTTTGTATATGTCTGAAAAAACTACAAAGGAAATGCGATGGCACGAGAAAAGATCCCAAACAGATCATAATCTGCTCAAACACCCAGCGGATAGGGAAGCATGGAAGCATTTCGACAGGTATTTATATATGTATATATATTTATTTTTTTAATTATTTATTTATTTATTTATATTTATAGGTTACATCCGCAATTTGCATCCGGCTTCAAAAACGTGCGTCTCGCTCTAGCGTCCGAAGAATTCAGTCCCTATGTGTCTACGACTGTTCCTTACAGCGCTTGGCCTGTTATTGTGATGTCTTATAATTTTTCGACATATTTGTGTATGAAAAAAGAGTTTAACATACTAGTACTGTTAATATCTGGCCCCAAGTCTCTAGGAAAATGTCTCAATATATTTATGACCGGTGATCGATGAGCTTAAGATATTGTGGGAGACGGGGGTTTCGACTTGGGATCGATCCGGTGAATAGACATTCAACATGAGGGTACCCGTGATGTGGACCATCAGCGACTTTCTAGGATTCAGGATGTTGGGAGGAATTTAGACGAAATGGTACAAGGCATGTCCTAAGTGTTCGGACAATATTGATTCAGTGCACAATAATTCTAGGATGTCGTACCAAGGCGCACGTAGATGGCTACCTGAAGATCACCCTTATCGGACGCAACTGGCATAGTTTAATGGGACGAACAAGTTTAGGCGGGCCCCACCAACTCTGTCTGTGAGACAGGTGTGCGAAGCTACCAAGAGACATACCTACCCTCAGCTTTCTCTGTATCCACATAATAACTTCAGACATGTACTCCTCTAATTGAGTTTGTAATCTTAATTCAGTTTGTAATCTTATTTCCGTTGTATTGAGTTTGCATCCACCTTTCAGGGAGCTAAAACGAGATTGTGTTGGACACACGTCAGTATATTCTGGGAGCTACCTTACTGGACCTCATTGAGTGTAAGACATGCATTAGATGTCATGCACATTGAAAAGAATGTTTGCGACATACTAATATATGTATGTCTCTTAAGTGTACTCTTAAGCAACATATATTAATTAGTATGTTACTTAAGATTATTAAAAAAATCGAATTTTCCGTAAAAAAAAAAAAGAGGCAATTTTTTTTTACTTAGGCAACATAAATATTTATACATGTCGCCTAAGAGGTAATCTTAAGAGACATACAGAAATATTGTGTCACCTAAGTGTGTGATATAAATACCCAATTCCTAACTAGACCTAATATTTCTCACTCACTCTCACTCTTACTTCTCTTACCTCTTCCATTTCCACGCTGCCCCCATTCCCCAGCCACCATCGACCTCTCTCTCTCCCCTACTCCGTCTCCACGCTTCACCTTTTCCCCAGACACCATCAACCTAGTCTAATTTTTTCTCTTTCAGATTCCACTCTACAGTCCTCACTCCTCCACACAGCGCCGCCTTCTTTGGTTCTTCCTCAAATTATCTGCGCGAGTGAGCCTGTGAGTGAGGGTTCTTCCTTCTATTCTTTCTAGTTTATCCGTGTCTTCGATAAATTATGTCGACTCCTCGCCTTGCTTCTTCGTTTCCTCAAACCTTTAATCCTAAAGGTAATTCTTTCTCTCTCTCTCAAATTACAATGACTTTGATGCTCTTTTTGTTGCTATTTGTTGCTGTTTGAAAGGAGAAATATTCTCCTAAACAAAAACCAAAACCAAACCCAAAAACTCCCTCATAATGAATGAAATCCATATATTTGTTAACATAATTATTTATTTATAACAATAAAAAGAGAAATAATCAAGTTAGGGATTTGGCGAAATTTGGGACTCTTATTCCCCTTAATTAATATGCAGAAAGAGAGAGAGATGATTGAAGTCCATCTGATTGATACATCGCCCTGAAAATAAGGTCTCTCTGGGTACTACTTGATTGGTTGAATTTTTATTTTTGAAATTTTGATTGATTGAATTGAAAGCTCCTCTTATTTTCCTTTCCTTCAATACCGGGTCTTGAACTCGTGATGGGCAATTGATAACCACGAGATATAACCAACAGCTCATCTTATAAGTGTATACATATATAATATTTATAGACAAGGAGATCTTCCTCGGTTAAAATTGGTGGAATAGTTTCATTTTTCATGGGATACAAAAAATTCCACACTCTTGTGGAAAATCATTATATATCATTTATCAAATAATCATAGGTGCATTAATGAGTTGTACATTCTAAAAATGTATGACCCACCAATGCTTCTGGTATGAATAACCGGCAAATGCTGGGTAGAAGAAGCCGGTAAGTGTGGCATTGCTCGTGAAATATTTAGTTTCTCATACACCATTATCGGCTCAACAAACATCTATTCTAAACGTCAAAAAGTTTATATGATTTTAAATTTAACGCCATATTTAAATTTTAAAATTGCAATTATAAATTTGTTGATAAGTCAATATCAGTTTCTTCTGTTGGGGAGATGGTAAAAGTTAGAAACCTTTATTTCATTGTTACTTATGTGGGTATTACATTTCTTTCTATTTTCACTTAGTTCATTTTCTGATGAATAGTACTGAAACTTGGTGAACTCGCAATCAGCTTTCTATTTCAACAATTGTTTACCATATTTGGCTATAAGTGCATTCAATACTTTAGATTCTTGAGAAATACTTGGTATCCGTCTCATTTTAATGCGAATATAATTTGTATTTCTCTATAACCTTTATTTTCAAATTTTTTTAATTTAATTTTTAATTGGTCATGTCTACATCACTTTAATACTTTGTTATTGTATATAGCTATATATGGCATTAACTCATGGAAGTTGGTACCACGAGAGCATTATCCTCTGTTATATATATTTTCTTCTTTAGAATGTTTGCTACTATACCGGTTGATGTTAGGTTGAAGAGAGGCACGAGAGAAGGGCTCCTCCTTTATTAATTCTTTGATGTACAATTTAAAGTTTTACTTAGGAACCGAGTAGTTGACTTGCCCCAAAAAATGGAAGAACTAAAAAAGGTAAGTTGTGCTATGGGAAGAGTTGGAGAAAGAAAAAGGGGGAAGGTTGGGGTTCGGTTGTTAGTGTGCTTTCCTGAGGACAGTGTTTTAGGCATGTACAAAATAAGTATCGAAATGCATTACACGGTTGTACTCTCCAAGGGTACAGGCATTTATTGTACTTCGATATTCATTCTGTATAGAAGTGTTGGGCACACAATGGATGATCTTTTTTAGTTATAATTTATATTTGACACCCCTCTGTGCCCCCACACAGTGAAATGGGTTTTGAAGTGTTGTGTAAATGATGTGAAACCTTATCCCAGGAGGTTGAATTTTGTTTATCTTGATGTTGCTTCAAACTGTTTTGGATTTTCAGTTATTTTGGAAGGAATTTTTAATTGTGATAGGCTAGCAGGATGGCGATTCGATAGGGCTGGTGGAGCTTTTTGCTTCACTTCTACACTCAGAAAATTAATATTTTTAACTCAAAAGTTTTAAGCAAAAATAAATTCATATGGTCAATGAATATAAACTTTTTATTTTTTATAACTATATATTTATAAGACATGCTGTGTGTGTTGTACTTAAATTGTACACAAAGAAATTGGGCACTTTCCTTTTTGGACAAGTTCAGGAGTACTAATTTGCATAGAAATAGATAATTTATATAGGCTTTATTTGCGAGTGTAGCTCTTAGTGAATGGGATGCAAGTGTTTTTCAACTGAAAATAGCTCAAAAATCTCAGCTTTGGCTACAAGTGGCTGGGGATAGTTCATAAAATATATAAAGATTTTGAGCAATTTTTAGAGTAATTTTTTAGCTGCTTTTAGAGTAGTTTTGAAGTTGCTTTTGAGTTATTTTTTGAGTTGCTTTTGAGCTGTTTTTAGAGCAGCTTTTGAGCTGATTTTAGAGCAGATTTTGAGCTATTTTTATGCAATTTCAGTGCAGTTTTTAGGCACGTTATGAGCTGTTTTGTGAGTTGTTTTAGTGTAGTTTTTCGAAAAGTTTAATGCAGAGTTAATTAGTGCTATTTTTGAATAATTTCAGTGCAATTTTTGAACAGCTTTCAGAATAGTTTTTGAGCAGCTTTTGAGCTGATTTTATAGCTAATTTTGAGCTGTTTTTATGCAATTTCAGTGTAGCTTTTAGGCAAGTTATGAGATGTTTTGTAAGTTGTTTTAGTACAATTTTTGAGCAGTTTAATGCAGAGTTAATTGTGTTTGTGTATGTATATACATATATTATATTTAGTACACTTTGATTATGTATATATATATATGTATGCCTTATTGCTTGTTTGGTTGCATATCTTGTGGTTTAGTAGAGTTAGATTGCCTATGTTTCTTTAGTTTAGTACAGTCACTTATCTGGTAGTCAAAGCATGAGATTGAATATGCACACATACATGTTTGGTTTGGTTTGAATATACACAAGCATGAGTTATAGCTGCTGACTAGAGACGTGTAATTTGTAGATGCATTGAAGCTTAATTTGGTTTATTTATTTTTTTTGGTTCATTTATGAATTATAAATGTTTTCTTGTATTGCAATAAACTATGAAGAGATGTTAACTGTTATTTTCATGAGGTTTATTTATGAATTTTGTTTGATGTTGAGTGTAATTATTTCGATTTGGATTGTAATTTCAATTTCAGCACTGGTACATTCTCTTTTAATTTTTAACATGTACACCTTACTTATATGTTATTGTTATTTGTAGGCGAGAGTGAGAGCCGCCACCGATAAGGCCGTGGCTAAGATAATGGTTGATCGGCCCGTCACCGAGGAAGGATCCGAGTGTTTGATCCAGCTCCCTCTTGAAGAAGAGATCTGTATTATAGAGAGTGAGATCAGTTCTTTGAATTGGATTAGGATCCGAGGCTTCGGGATCTCTGTCGTCAAGGAGCTGAAGAAGAAAGGTCCCATGGAGCCGGTGCAAATAAACCTCTAGATGGCGGCATGGATCGCGCAGCAAGATGCAAAGATCGCGGAGTTTTAGGCGCGATAAAAAGCGGAGCTTAAGGCGATGGAAGCGCGACAGAAAGCAAGTGATGAGGCGATAGAAGCGCGGGTACGGGATCTAGTATCGTCAATGATGGCAACTTTTCCTACGGGTGGTGGTAGACCAAGAGAGGTTTAGTGATAGACTTTTTTATTTGTAGACTATTTTACATCTTTATATATAGACTTCTTTCTTTTCTCTCTATTGCTAGACATATGGTATTTTTATTCAATACTTGAATTTTGGCTTGTAATTAGACTCTTTGTGCATTTGAATTTTGGCTTGTAATTAGACTTTGTACATTTCAATTTTGGCCTATTTTTGTATGATTGAATTGTGCGTGTGAATGAATTGGTATCAAATTTATATTGCAGGTTGATTTGTAGAAATTTTTTTTGTGTGTGAATGAATTGGTATCAAATTTATAATGTAAGTTGATTTGTAGAAAAGTGCAGGTGTGGCTGTACAATAATACAGTCTGCTATGAAGCAGGTCTGGAACCTCTTAGGAGACATACAAATTAAAGTATGTCTCTTAAGTGGTGGTTAATACCTTTAACCAGACAGAGTTATGCGACATACATACATTTGTATGTCTCCTAAGATCATCACTTAAGTGACATACAAATTCCGAATGTCGCTTAAGTGGTAAACTTAAGAGACATAAGCAATAGAGTATGTCTCCTAAGTGTACGACTTATGAGACTTACACTTTTTCCTATGTCTCATAAGATCACCACTTAAGCGACATACAAATAGAGTATGTTGCTTAAGAGGTTGACTTATGAGACATAGTAAATAGAATATGTCTCATAAATCTTACACTTATGAGACATACTCTATTATTTATATCTCTTAAGTTAACCACTTAGGAGACATACTATATTGCTTATGTCTCCTAAGTGAACCACTTAAGCGACATACTCTATTTATATGTCGCTTAAGATGTTAGGTAACACCATTTATCTGACACCACTTAAGTGACAGACCCTATGTCGCCTAAGGCTTAGGCAACATACATCTGCTCTTAGGAGATATAATTTCTATGTCTCCTAAATGTCTGTTTCAGGTAGTGTATACGTATAGGAAAAAGAAAAAAAAATGAGGAAGAAAGGAAGTGGAGAAGTGGAAGGGTTGTGTTGAGAACGTGTTGAAATGCATTTAAAAAAATGAAAGTATCTAGATTATAAGTAATTAATTTTAATTAGTTAAGAAAATGGTCAACTTTAAAATTTTAAAAAGATAATTACATATATATATAGTTTTTTTTTTTGTAAAATTAACATACGTATATATATATATGTATGTATTTATATGTAAGTCAAATTGGGTTGTAAACGAATTAGATTGGGGTATATCCATAATCGATTTGTTAAGTAAATGATAAACCAATTCGAGTCGAGTTTGGATAATCAGATAAAAAATTCTTTACCATATCCGAGCAGATGAATCGGATTTGGATCTAAATTCAATATTTAGACAATTTTATACATCATTAGACCAAGAAGCTTTAGATGATCTTACATGGAACATGAAGGAGTATGGAGTGATTTGTTGTATATAATATCATATTTCGTGCCTGAAAAAATATACACTATATTTATCCGTGTCATCTTGAGCGGTACGGTCGTACCCCCTTTCATTTCCCATTTTTTTTCTATATATATGTATATCAATTAAAATATTGTAGACTTGATCGATATTATAACAAATACCTTTTACTCCTAGATTCCAACATCAAATTAAGACTAGTTACCATACTTATGTTAATTTAATCACTATTCAAAATACAACTTGTATTTTAATTTTACTGTTGATCGATCCATTATTACTTGCCAAAAAGAATATGGCACTCTTAATTTGAGATTACTTGAAAATAAAAGTGTTAATCATAATTTGAAACATAGTGAGTAGTTTTTACATACGCTGACAATACTATTTAATTGTGTGCATGCTAAAGCAAATAATGTCAATGGCTTTGTAACCCATTGTTGTTCACTTTGTCCTCGTAATGAGGTCTGTTTTTGTGGTGATTATATATCCTCCTTTGCGTCAAAAATTTAATTAACATTTTTGTGAACACAATACCAATTTTTTTGGCAATAGTTGCAACTATTTATTTTTAATACTTCTTAAACATAATTGTTCTTACTCTAAATGTTTATCTTTGTTCTTGTGAAGGTAAAGATGCATGGATGAATAAATCTTAATGTTTAAGTTTGTAAGGACATTTTTTTAAATTTTTTTTAAAAAATGTATAATTTACAAATGCATACTATTTTTTCATATATATATATATATATATATTTATATTCTTGTAGTTGAAAATGTCTTTGAGTGAAAATTTAAGAAATAAAATCACTTTTATAGTCATTTGTGTTTGTACTTTCTCAATAAAAATCTTGCATGCATCTCTGATATTACGTGTAACATTATATGATAAATCAGGCTACTACTCATACTTATATTACTTTTAAGTAACTGTTTACTTCTCAATTTTAATTAGCACTAAAATTGATGGACTACTCAATATTTAATATTACACCTAAATATTTAAATGTGACTTTAGAGTGTTAATATATTTTTGTAAAGTACTAATATTATTACTATATTTAAAATATTCAATAATATGTAGTATTATAATAGAGACCAATCAAATGGTTAAAAGGCATGACCTTTATTGCTTTATTATTATTATTATTATTATTATTATTATTATTATTATTATTATATAAAGCAGTGTTCAGGTCAGCTTAAATTATACTCGCACACTTCGACTACTCTTTTACACTATGTTGACCTAATGTCTTAATCTTATTTTGATAATAACAATAAATCAATCATGTATAATTTAACATGTTTCTTGATATAATTATACAGTTCATTTACTTGAAAAATTCAAGAAAAATATGACAATGATCAATCTTTCACTATTCGATCATTGGACAAGACAATGAAGATCAAATCTTTCAATGCAAATCATGAAGCACAAATGATCAAAAGACTATATGAAAAGCTTCAAGGAAAAAATTTCAAATGCAGATCAATCCGAAGAAACAAATCAAAGCTTTCGAAGACTCGTTAATTCAGTAATTGAGTGAGTGCTTAAGATTTATATAAAGTTATTTTTTTGATTAAATCCTTATAACTCAAACGTATTCATGCATCTTTTAAATATTGATTCAAACAAGCTTGAAATTGAACTTATTTGAATACAAAGACCAAATTTCAAAATAAATTCATATTAATTTTAAATGATCATATTTTAAGCTCTAATAAAAATAGGTATATTAGCAACATATCTTTGAGGTTCACAAATTATTAGAATTCTATTTGGAACTAAATTGTTAAATTGCAAAAATGTTTTTATTTTACATTTAAAATTTGCTCAATTTTTGCATAGTTTTGATCTAATGGTAAGATGGAGGCCTTCCCAAAATTCGATCATTTTGAAATTTTTACAGTAGTTAGACAACATCTCCTATCACTTTTGACTAAAATTTGAGCATGATTCAACGGTCAAATTAGGAGAAATTATTAAACCAAATTTGAATTTTTTGTCAAAATTAGCTGTTGTAAAGTTTGAAAATGTATACCTTTGACCCAAAACCTTTCTTAATCATCCCCAATGGCCATATGATTTTGCAAGCTATATATATGAGGTCCTAGACATGTTTTAACACAACTTGAATCATTCTAATACTCTATTATTCATATATTCAAATATACAAAGATTCAAGAATACGTTTTGATCAATCTTTCATCTTTTGAGCTATATATTTTTGATCAATCTTGATAACTCTAGTGTGAGCTTCATTTGTAATCTTTAAATACACTTGAGAGTTATTTTATTGGCGTGTATCACCACAAACAATTCATTCTTCATTTCAAAAGAGAGTTTGTCTCTTTGTAAAGCAAGAAAACATATATTGTGAAAAGTGTAGTGGGTATAGCTACATTGTGAGTGTTGTGTGCATAGCAACATTTGTATTGCGGTTTGATCTTCACCCGAAGAAGATTAAATAGTGGAAATTCTCGGGAAACTAACCGAGCGTGGACGTATAGTTTAAAAAAACCGAACCGTGAGGACAAAAAGTCTTGAGCTTCAAATTGGTTTAATCTTTCTAAACTCAAACTCTCTTTTTATTGCTATATTATTACTTGTATTTTGAGATTACTTGTTTGCTTATCTTGTGATTGATTACTTGAAGTTTATTATTTTCTTAATATTGTTGCTTAGTTAAGTTGCTTTGCTTAAATATTTTAAAAACGTTTTAATTCCGCATTAAATTTTTAAAACCCTATTCATCCCCTCTAGGGTTATTTTTCGACCAACACATTGATTATATAATATTTTTGTTGTTATTATATTTCGATTCAAAAAACTTTCAATTAATCTGAAATCTAAATTCACAACGATAATTACTGAGTCAATTATGATGACAAGTAACTTTTATTACAAAGGATTCAAATCTTAAGTGAAATATGTTTTACTTTGTCATTATGTTAACTAGGGTATTCCCGTGCCCAAGGGCACGAAATAGTGAAAAAATTAAATCAATGTTTATGAACAACGAAAATTATTTATTTTCATCTACGGCATGATAATTTATTGATAGTAGAAGCTTAATTTTTACTTTTTTTCTCTAACGTAAAATTATAATAAACTCAAAACTTATTTGTGTTTTAGTAAATTGTGTTTTAAAAAAAATAGTTAAAAAATAAAAAGAAATAGTTTATAAAAAAACACAAAATAATTAAAATTAAATAGGTTTTGAGTGCCTTCGGGCACGGGCATAACATAAAATTATGTGTGATTTATATATTTTATTCACTTATCGCAAATAACAAAATGATATTATATTGTCGATCACTTCCCAACCGAATCGATCATGATCAGTTTAAAATTAACACAAATCAATAAAATCGTATTCGTATGCGAATGTCCACACCGGTAGGTTTCGCAATGGTTGCGTATTCAGTCGTATTCAACTTGGTTACCTCAGATTATTTATTAAAATAACAAATATAGTTAATTTGAACATTATTTGTTCACCAAGAAAAATAAAGTCATTCATTTAAATCTGAAATGATAACATCTAAAATTCGATAAAGTACCATATGAACACGATCCAAATCAACTATTGACATGTTTAGTGAAAATACTAATTAAGAAATACAAAAGGTTAATAACGATTTGGGTTGGATATATTTCATACAATAGAAAACATGTTACTTATTTTACCACCAATCAATCTACATTTGTATTACTTTTTTTTGGTCACAAATTATGTCTCACTTTTTTTTCTTATATCTCAAATTAAGGGTTTTAGATAAAATATATCATTTTTAAGAAATACTCATATTATTATATTAATTAAAATTTTACAATTTTAAAAGTTATACGTAAGGGGAAAGAGGGGGAAGGGGAGAGTGTGGGGTGGGGGGTAGGTGATAGGTGTAAGTAAAGAGAGGTAATGAAATGAGAAAAAAAAAGTAGTCTCTAGAATATATATATTTAAATAAAAATAAGTGAGATGTGATTTTAACTATTGGATTAGATGAGAACTATGCATTTTAACCTTTAGATTGTCCATGTATGACAATAGTCACATAAAATATCCTTCATTAACTCTCTTTACTTAATAGTGGTTAAACTTAATTGTTGAAACTGATTAATTTAACAAAATCCCAAAAAGGTAATTAATCGAAAGAAATCGAAAATAAGAATAAAATCACATGTAAAAAAAAATAGTAGTTTAAGGTTGAAAACAAATTATCTGAATTGTACGTATTTGAATTGAGAGGTTCGATGAACAAAAATACAGCTTTAGTGTAATTAATTATATTATATCTTATTG
The DNA here is from genome assembly GCA_021464415.1 of Lonicera japonica. Classification (NCBI taxonomy): domain Eukaryota; kingdom Viridiplantae; phylum Streptophyta; class Magnoliopsida; order Dipsacales; family Caprifoliaceae; genus Lonicera; species Lonicera japonica. The sequence goes on along the minus strand of CM038464.1, from coordinate 15,998,912 downwards.
GTTCAATATTTCAAAAATGCCATTGAAATAATTGAAATGTTAACCAGAAAAGTATCGTTTCATAGTTAGAATAATCAGTCATAGCAATCAAATCACCTGTAAAAAAATAGTTATTTAAGGTTGAAAACAAATTTCGTTGAGTTTTTATGGAATTAATTAGATTTTCTTACAGAATTAATTAGATTAAACTTAATATAATTTTAAAAAGTCTAAAAATAAAATAAAATAATTAGTATATCTGAGTTACGGTTTCCTTAGTTTCGCTCTACGTTTTATCTACTCAATTAATAAAAAAAAATTGCCAATAACCAAAAAAAAAGTTATAAAAAAATAGTTAAAAAAAGTAAAATATAAAACTAATAAAATAGTTAATTTTACATAGAAGAAAATTTAAAGAGGGTGTTAAATAAATATCCTTATGCTTAGCTCTTGTATCAAAATAGTAAATTACTTTATTAATTTTAAATTATGAGTTTTACTTTCTATTCCAAAACACAACTAAATTAATTAATATTTTAAATGTATTAATTTTGTAAGTTAGAGAGGAGAAGATAACTAAATAATTAACAAAAAAATTGCCAATAACCAAAACACAAAAAATAAAACTTATAAAAAATAGTTAAAAAAGTAAAAAAGAAGAAGAAAACAAAACAAATAAAATAGTAAATTACCTTATTAATTTTAAAATTGTATCAAAACATAACTAAATAAATTAATATTCTAAATGTATTAATTTTGTAAGTTAGATAGGAGAACGTAACTAAATAAATTAATATTCTAAATGTATCAAATTATGTGCCATTGAATCAATCTTGACCATTGAATTGTTGAATTGATTTATGACATTTGGATTAAAAAAGATAGTAATCAAATCAATAAATAGTATTTCTTTGATTTATATTATAGATAGATATCGGCAATTATAATATAATATAATACAATAATTGTTACGTTCATGTGTCACTCAACTAAAAGGGGTGGGGCGTATAAATATTGTCCCCATGCAAATTATTAGGGCCACCCCAATTACTTTTATATTTTAAGGTTCTGTTTAATAACATCGTAAAAAATAAAAAGGAAGAGAAAGAATCCAGTTGTGAGATACCCAGTTTTAAAGATACGAATCTGTAGCACCACATTTGACCATGGTTATAACACGTGGCATGCCATGAGTCGTCTGTCATCCTTCTTGGGATAAGTTGGCCCGCTTTCATGCTGAACCGTCAAAGCTCTCACGCAAATGTTGGCGTGACGTGGCATCATGGTATCCGCTTTATATAGGATAGCTTTACTTGGATATTATTAATTTAAAAAAAAGTATTAAAAATTATAAATAACTCAATTTATTAATTATGATAAAATATGTATTTTCAAAATTACGGGTTTCATTTGGTTAGAATTTTTATATTTTCTTAAATTGAAATTAATAATTTCACATATACATAATCCATTTAAATTCTTGAAACAAATTATGAGGCTATATGTAAATTTATTAATTTAAAATTTTTGAAGTGCACATAAACTTAAATTAAATGACAAGCAAGAATTTTTTATTTTTTTGAAAAGAATAGAGATTTAAGTCTCCCCCTTAATTATAAAGAACGAATTTTTTTCCAAATACTCTCTGGTGAGACTTGAACTTAAATCTCACATAGGTCTAGGTGATATTTTCATTTAAATTGACCAATTTGCTCGTAGGTCAAAATTAATTACTTTAAAAAAATAAAAATAATCAATAGAAGGAAACTTAATGTATTTTTAAAAATAATAAACCTCTCTTAATTTTTTTTAAAAAAAAAAAAAAACTTGGAAGAGCCTATTTATTAGCCAGCGAAACCAACCACTTACTGTTAATAATAATAAAAATAAAAAAATAGAATAGAAAAGAAGGGAGAGTCGGCACGTGGTTCTGCAGCTCCAACAACTTACCGAACCCAATACTTAATTAATTCACTCTTTTATATACACAACTACTCTTGTCTCTCCCATAATGCAAATTGACAGTCATAAATTAGCTTTGTTATTTTATTTTATTTTTGTAAAAATTATTGATATTAACAATTTAACATAATTAAGGATTAAATATTTTTTTTAATGTGTATGTTATGTCCTTAAGATTAATTAAATAAAACTATAAATTTTAAGCATCACAATAAAACATGACTATTCAAATATTTATAAAACAATTATCTCTTTATCACATTATAATGTCGTATTAAAAAATTATAACATATATTTTTAAAATTGTACATTAATCTTATATAAAATATAATTGGTTTGACAAATGAAAACATTAAAATATGATAACGCAATGTGATGTAAATATTATAGAAGATTTATTCCCTTGAAAGAACTAACTTTATTTCTCTGACAAAATATATACGAATGAAATGTATTGTTCCCATTTATCAAGCACGTTTACGTTCACGCTTACGCCTAGTTAATCAATGACCCTCCTTAATTTTCAAGTCTTAAGCACCTAACTTATATTTTTACCCAATCAAAGTAAAACACAACACAAACCATCTCTCTTCGCACAGACAACAAACTTAGAGAGAGAGAGAGAGAGAGAGAGAGAGAGAGAGAGAGAGAGAGAGAGCTAGAGAGTTCGTTAATGGAAGAATATTCAGATGAAATCACATCTCCTCTAATAAGTAAGTCTCACTTTCACCATATATATATATATATATCATTTAATTTCCATCACCAATTTTTTTCTTTAATTATTCCTAGCTCTATTTTGTTCCAGTTCCAGTTCCAGAAGTAGAAGATGAGGATACCCTTACATCCAGCTCAAAAACAGACATCAATAATCTTCAAGACGATGATGTTGAAGAAAACTCCCCAATTAAACAAGTGGCCCTCACCGTATCCACCACAGACGATCCCACCCTCCCCGTCCTCACCTTCCGAATGTGGGTACTTGGTAGCTTATCCTGTGCACTCCTCTCATTCCTCAACCAATTCTTCTGGTACCGAACCGAACCACTTACTATCACAGCAATCTCTGCCCAGATCGCGGTGGTCCCACTTGGCCAGCTCATGGCAGCCAGGATCACCGACCGGGTCTTCTTCAAGGGGAGCCGGTACGAGTTCACCCTCAACCCCGGTCCCTTCAACGTGAAGGAGCACGTGCTTATCACCATCTTCGCCAATTCCGGTGCGGGGTCAGTGTACGCGATTCACGTCGTTACGGTTGTTAAGGTTTTTTACGGGAAGCAGATCTCGTTCTTCGTGTCCTTGATTGTTGTTATAACCACCCAGGTAGCTAGCTAGCTAGCTAGGGTTATTAATTTGTTCTGGCGTTTAATAATTAAGGCAATCCGTGCAAAGCATTTCTAACAGTCTGTATAAAAATTAAAGTATAAGTCCTATGTGTCAATTAATTTTTACACAAAATTTAAATATTGAAAAAAATATTCTTTAATAGTACTTCTGTAAATTATTGTATAAATTTTAAAATAAATAATAATGTATTAACACACTTTAAATGTTATTTTATGCAGTTTTTATATTTTTTTACCTCATTTTTTTTATATATAATTTTGTAGTTACAATGGATCTTGATTTATAACACTTGATGAGTAAATTTCAAATATATAATTTTTATTAAAATATATTTTTTGTATTTAAAGTTATTACATTTTAAAGTTTCGGTAAAAAAATGAAGAAACAAAAAGCTGATGTGATAGTATAAAGTGAGAGTGTATTTCATACAACTAATTTACTCAAAACTCGTTTTAAAAGATCGCTGGAGACGAAGTGTTTTTATTTTGTAAATTTTACACAAACATAAATATAGAAGATTATTGGAGATACCTTTAACTTTTGAGAGACTTTTAGTTTTTTTTTTATTAATTAATTAATTTATTACTCGTTTGCTTGTCTTCTGATTTATGAATTAGACAATTTAAGATTGCTTTATTTGTCAATTTTTTAATTTGAGCTTTTGGTTGCAAAAGTGAAGTAATATATAAAATCATAAATCTAAGTTAATATTTAATACATTAAATAAAAAAACGTAGAGATATATTAGAAATTACATAACTTATACTTATTATAGAAGTTTTTGCGGAAAAAAATTCACATCACATTTTTTTTTGTTAATTAAAATAAAAAAATTTATAATTTATTAATTTATAATAAAACATTATGAATGATATAATTTACGCAACCAAACGATATCCTATTGAATCTTTTGGTAAATGGGCGGGAATGGTAGGTGCTGGGATTTGGATGGGCAGGGATATTCAGAAGGTATTTAGTGGAGCCTGCTGCTATGTGGTGGCCGGCTAATCTCGTCCAAGTCTCCCTCTTCAGGTATGTTTATGTATTAGTTATATGTACATACAATTAATATTCGCATCTAATATATATACATATATATTACTTTATTCTTATGTTTCATTTGATAATAATATAAAAAATAATAAAAAAATATTTAATTTACATAAAAAGTTGATGCATGTAATCTCGATCATGCTTGTTTTTATGAATAAAAGTCTTTCATTTTCCATTATCTTTTGTGAATTTTTTTTCTTACTTGATTATTAAAGAAAAAATTTTCATTGAAAAAGTCACAAAAGTAAAAAAATATTTCATCATATGTCTTAATTTATTTTATTAACTTCTCAGAAAATTAATTACTTTTATTTTATTTTTTATTTGACGCTTATACTCCTACAACACTAGATATATATATATATATATATATAGATTACATTTTTTCATACGGACCGGAACCTTTAGCGACGGTTTTCCGTCGCGAATACATTGAGGATATGTTTTTAGTGACGGTTTTGCGTCTCTAAAAACCTTGATATATACAGACCAGTTCGCATAGGAAATTTTCCGTATATATATTATCTAAATATATACATAGTAAAACTATGAACTCGATCTAAAGCATATATAATCCAGTGGTTAAAGAAAAAAGGTCAATCTCAATCAACACTATCCTACTCGATCTTCATTCAATTCAAATCCCACAATTGGTATACGTAAATGTCATGTATTTTGCAAGTTATCTCACAGTATCCAAAATATCGGGTAGATTCCGGAGACCTTGCGTTTGCGTGTGTGACTCCTTTTATTTTATATATTGAAAATATAATGGGTATTAATTATGTGGGAATTAATTGAAGTTATAAATGATATGAGGCACACACAATGATCATGAGTTTTATACATACATATATATATATATATTAAAAATCTCATGGGAAACATCTTTATTTTTTTAAAACTCAATTTACATTAGCTAGCTTTTAATAATTTATTTAACAGTAGGCGTAGTGCACTTCATTTTAATGATGAAATGAATAAAATGCGACAACATATATATTGAGTAGTTATTATTATTTCTTTTAATTTGTTGCTGGTTGTCGTCATCATCATCTTGTTAATTATTTGGGGTCTTCGCTCTTGATATCACTTCAGCCACGCAGCCCCCCCACCCCCCTCCATCACCACCACATATTGCTGGTACGTCAATTGACACATAAAATGATCTTTTTTATTTCCTTTAAAAAAGTAGAAAGGGAAAAGAATAAAAAGCGCTAAATTTTTTGGTATTGTTTTTAAATTAACTTTGTGGTTAATTTTATAAGGTTTGTTTCTACACAAAATCATTTTATACATGTATTTTCTTTTTGGTTTTATACAAATATGTAAAATATAAAACTTATTTTATAAAATAAATAAATTATAATATTTTCAAATAACTAAACAACACTTTTCAGTTTGTGAACATAGTATGAAAAATAAAAAGTTATGATTTTGTAAACTTCAAATAAATAGGCTACATTACTAGAAATTATCTTAAAATTTGATATAAAATATATAAATGTACCCTCACAAATGTCACTAAATATATTTGAGAAAGCTAAAATTTTACTTACTTATTGTTATATATATTTTCACTTTAAATTAAATAAAGGTTATAGAAAAGGGAGATCGAACGAAGCAGGTGTGGCTCGGATCACGTGATGGATGGTCATGGACCCGTATCTGGCTGCGAAAGTAATGCCTTTTGTCTATGGAAAAAGTTGACCTCATTTTGCACATGGGCTCTTCTCCGAAATAAAAGTTAGGTGGTTTCAAAACAGAATATTAATTAGTTGAAATCTTTTGAATATTCTCTTCCACTAAAATAACTTATATTCTTAATACTTAATTGAAGATAATAATATTATGAAAAATATCAAAGTTACCGTAAGAATTTTAATTTGAAACGTGTGGTAATCAACATGATCCACATATGACTACAACAATCAGGAATAATTAATTTTAAAGATTTGTTCGATAACAAAATAAAAAAATAAAATAAAAATAGTTAGTTCCGGTACGAAGTTGAAAAATAAGTTAAAGATAGTTGGTAAGATTCTCATTATTTTTTGTTGGATTCACCTTATGATTTGTTAAGAGCGGATATAGGGTGTGTTTTGACGGATATAGTGAGTGTTTTGATTTTATACATTAGTTTTGCTGTGGAAGAATTATAATTGAATTCTATAAATTAATTACACTTAACTAATTTTATTTTCTGCATCTAATAGAGTCGAGAGACTAAATTAGTGCGAGATAACAGTAGAGTTTATGCGCATGAATACTTAGGAAGATGATATTAAATATATAACTTCAAAACTCTAGTCAATTAATTTATTAATTTTATTATCTTGTTTCGTATTATTTAATTTATCTTCTTATTTGGTAACTTTTTTCAAAAAAAAAAATCTTTGGTGGTTGAGGAAAAAAAAATTCACAAAAAATAATGAATAATGGAAAACAATGAATATGTAATCGTAAAAATGAGAATGAGATAAAGATTATTTTATCATATATCTCAACTCACTTTTCAATTTTTTACACGAATCAAGATTTTATTTTATTTTTATTGTTTTTTATATTATTACCAAACGGATCCTAATTATAAAAAATTGAAGCTCATATTATCAATACCTAACTAGTTATATAACGGAAAATTCAAGTAAGAGACTTAAAAAGAGAAGGACTAATATTTCTTTTCTAAAAAAAGAACATTAAAAAATTTTCAACCTAAATTCCCTTAACCTTGCCCAACATTATTTGTATAGCGTGGAATTATGACTAACATAGTAAAATGTGTGAATAATTACTAAAATACACTTCTAATGAGATCTTCATATTCTGGTGCATTAAGATAATACTCTTGTTTCTCAAACTTCCAAATTTTTTAATCAAACTTCTAATTTAGAATCTCTCTAGATTGTATCTACAGTAATAATATTTAATTAATACAACTAGTTATATTTTAAACAATATTTGCTTCTGACATAAAAAGACACAGAATCACATATATACAACTACTCTTCCAAACTCAACTCCCGGCCAAATTAGCTTTGATTGGTGATACGTTTATTAAATATAATATTGGTGGGTGAGTGGGTCGCCATTTGTATATTTACAAAAAAGCTAAACAAAAGGATTGAAAGCAACCAGTAACCTTCGCTTGTTCTCAACCACTTAACAGATCGAGATATTTAAAAATTTCAGTTACCAAAAAATTTAGACACATTTCACTCCATGCTACAACATTGGATTTTTGCGGGAAACTCTACCTTTATGTTTTGTAGTAAATAATTTCTAATGAAAAATAAATATAAACTATGGTTAAGTTAAGTGCTCTACTGGTAGGTAAAAATAGCTTCATCCCTTATTAGGATGAGATTTTTGAACCCGTGCGCTAGTGTGATTAAGCACCTTATTTCCCTCCCTCCGCACCATTGCTCCAGATGGGTCATGCGAGGTGCATGTGCAATATTATACATGATATATTATATAAATCTTTTAGAACGCTTTTCTAATTATTAATTTTGTTTGACAAAGTGGTAATTTTTTTTTCTTATTATGTGTAAGGTCACGAGTTCAATTCCCTTAATTGGATTTTTTTTTCATGTGAGAATATTTTGGTTATTTAATTGAAATACCAAATACTTTCATCACGCTTAATTAACAGTATAGTCTATAGATATAGATAGAAAGTGGTTATTTAGGGAAGAAATAATGCTTTAGAGTATTGGGTTTGATTCCCCTTACTGGATTTGATTTTATTTGTTGTCGTGTGAGAGTATTTTAGAACTTTAATTAAGATAGCAAATACCTTCCTCACGCTTAATTAATAATATAGACTATGGATATAGATAGATGGTGGTTCAGTAGTGAAAAAATATTGCTTAAGAAGTAGCGAGAGTCGTAATTTTATCATAAAATTTATTCAAATAAATTGGTCATAGTAATGTTTCTATGCAATTAAATGTCACCCCATTTTTGTAATTTAAATCTGAAGTTCTGCGTTGATAAACATGGTGACAGACTTCAGATATTATCTTTCACACAAACATGTTTAAAAATATTGCACATTTCAGTGCCTTCAGCATTTTCCTAGATACAAAGAAAAACTGAAACTCTTGCACGTACTGATAGTTGCTTATTGTTCATATAAAAATTTATCATTATAATTCCATTAACTAAATCTCTCTCTATTTCAATCTTGAATCTTTCTAATCATAACACAAACTGTTCTTCTTTAACAGAGCACTACACGAGAAAGAAGACCGCGCAAAAGGCGGATTAACGCGCACGCAATTCTTCCTAATAGCCTTCATTTGCAGCTTTGCTTACTACGTGTTCCCTGGCTACCTCTTTCAAATGCTAATCTCTCTCTCTTGGATCTGTTGGATCTTCCCCAAATCAGTCCTAGCCCAACAGCTCGGCTCTGGCCTTTACGGTCTAGGCATAGGCACCCTCGGCCTTGACTGGTCCACCATATCCTCCTACCTTGGAAGTCCATTAGCAAGTCCATGGTTTGCGACTGCCAATGTTGCTGTTGGATATGTACTTGTTATGTATGTTTTAACTCCGATTACCTATTGGCTAAATGTCTACAAGGCCAAGAATTTTCCTATTTATTCGGATGATTTGTTCACAGAGTCCGGCCAAGAGTACAATATTACGAGTATCATTGACTCTAATTTCCATCTTGATACCGCGGCTTATGAGCAAGAAGGTCCTCTTTATCTTAGTACTTTCTTTGCGATGACTTATGGTGTTGGCTTTGCTGCTCTCTCTGCTACTGTTGTTCATGTGGCTCTCTTCCATGGAAGGTACACAAATATACCCGACTTGAATAAAATGGCCCTTTATATTTTTTCAGGGTGTTTGGTTTGCATTGTAAATGAAAAGATTGTTATTTTCTTTTACACAATTTTTAAAATTTTGATCTCAACCAACTGCAGACCAAAAAGGAGTGCAGTTGATTTTCATTAGTTTTAATACTAACCAAACCGGCACAATTTTTAGTTTAGATGAAAAATTCTTTACATTGAAGGCATTCAGATTTAGAGGTGCTAAATGTTTATTATTTCTAAACTTTAAGGGATAGCATGTCGTATTGCCTTTGAATCTGAATAATGAATAATATGGTTTCCATCTATGTACCTCATAACTTTACACATTCCATATAAATCAAGGGTGGAGTACCACACATAATATGGATTCAGCAAATACAATAGGTTCAAGCTACATTATGTGCTAAAATGTTTCATTCAGACATACAAAAACATATTATTGATAACCAAATCGCAGACATCAAATTCAACCATCAATTTAGAGAAATTTCAGAAGTCAATACACCTAAAATCTCAAGTAAATGCAGAGAAATATGGGAGCAAAGCAAGTCGAGTTTCAAAGAGAATAAAATGGACATACACACGAGGCTTATGAGCAAGTACAATCAAGTCCCCGAGTGGTGGTTTTGGTGCATCCTTGCGGCAAACATTGCTCTTACTATATTTGCGTGTGAGTATTACAATGACCAACTTCAGTTGCCATGGTGGGGTGTCATATTAGCTTGCGTAATCGCCATTTTCTTCACTCTCCCTATAGGCATCATCACTGCCATTACTAATCAGGTATAAATTTAATTATCACATTTTCCATCCAGTTAAATTATCAGTAGTCCCATAACAAACATCATTTTCCCAATTGCAGGCACCAGGGCTGAACATTATAACAGAGTACATAATTGGGTATATATATCCAGGATATCCAGTAGCTAACATGTGCTTCAAGGTCTATGGTTACATAAGTATGACCCAAGCTGTGACCTTCCTTCAAGACTTTAAGCTTGGCCACTACATGAAAATTCCACCCAGAACAATGTTCATGGCTCAGGTCTGATGTTTCCCCTCTTTCTAGCCTTAGCCCTCATAGCTATTTTAGGTGAACTTAACTCACTGTTTCTTTTGCCTACGAAATCTGAAGTCTGAATTTAAAAGGTTATGTTGCCTCTGAATCTGAATTTTCAGCCTAAAAATGATATTCTAATACCAATTTAGACTAAAGAAGTAAATAGATGTTTCAGATTCAAATCTCATGCTCCAAATTAAGATAAACTAACAAACCCTTAGGCTGCATTTGATGCACATGATAAGAGCGTGAGATTTGATAACTTTATCTTATCTCATGTTTGGTGTTCGTAGGAAAATTAGATATTGGGAGGATTATTTATCTCACTAAAACTTCTTGTCCCACCGAGAGAAAGATTAATAGATCCCACCTAAGAGGTGAGATTGTTTTATCCTATCCGGATGTGATTAAATAATACTATGTGATCAACTTTCTAGTTCGGCGTGTCAAACAAATAATATGATCATTTGTGGGGACCTCACATCAACTTTCGTTTAAATTGTAAGGTGCCGTTTCTTGTTCAAATTCAGACTTAAGAGGTGAAAACCATATTTGCTTTTTAACATACTAAAGAGGGCTAATGGCTATATACCTCTTACACAATTAAGAATTTAGATTGCTTTTGAGTGCGTGCCTTTCAAGCTGAAGTTTATGTCTAATGATGTTTATTGCATATCCAAACCTTGATTCGGACAAAAGTAAATAGACTTCAGAGTAGAATTTCGTATTTAAGATTTAGACTTCAAATTCAGGTAAATACAAACATACCCTTATCAAATAATCTTATCTTGTGGTCATTTTTATAGGTAGTGGGGACACTTATCGCAAGTTTCGTGTACTTGGGTACCGCGTGGTGGTTAATGGAAACCATCCCCGGCATATGCGATTCCTCTTCCTCAAGCACCACAGTATGGACTTGCCCGACCGATCACGTCTTTTATGACGCGTCCGTAATCTGGGGTTTAATTGGACCACGAAAAATATTTGGAGACGAAGGAACCTATGGGCTAATCAACTGGTGGTTTTTAGGAGGAGCGGTAGCTCCACTTATAGTTTGGCTAGCTCATAGGGCCTTCCCTAACCAAGAGTGGATTAAACTCATCAACATGCCGGTTCTAATAGGGGCCACAGGAATGATGCCTCCGGCCACCGCAGTCAATTATACGACTTGGATAGTCGTCGGGTTTTTATCGGGATACGTGGTGTACAGATATAGGCCGGATTTGTGGCAGCGTCATAATTATGTGCTCTCAGGTGCGCTTGATGCTGGCCTTGCTTTTATGGGGGTACTTTTGTATTTGTGCTTGGGGCTGGAAAATGTGAGTCTTGATTGGTGGGGTAATGATCTTGATGGGTGCCCTTACGCTTCGTGTCCTACGGCTAGTGGGATCATGGTTGAAGGGTGCCCCCTTGTGTCCTAAGTAAGAAGGATCGCAAATGTTGGTTGCGTTTGTTGGTTTGATTTGTAAAGAGTTGTGATTGTTTCAGTCACGTTTGAAGAAGATACGGTGATTTGTTCACGTTGTGTTTGCATTTGAGAAAGAGAAACATCTTTTTTTGGGTTTTGCTTGTTTTCTCAGCATGAAGTGAAACAGAATTAATTCATCACAGGAGGATCAAAATTCATTAAGTTAGAGTTGGGATTTTGTGGGTGTGCTCGCTTCCTAAAGAAGATGGCAATCTCCTTAAAATCTTTATTTTCAAAATCCTAATTGAAGTAGTTTGAGCATTCATGGAAGAAGATGTTTAGGTTTGAGCTCTGGCGCACTTTATTTCCTTTCTTGAATCATCGCTTGGACCTATTCGCCTTTTCTATAATAGAGAGGGATGGATAAATGTACCTTTACAAAATTTTATGAAAAATTCGAGAAGTGGATCCAATGAAAAGTTGGCCTAATACCCTTGGCCCTCTCTGTATTTCAAATAAAGGAAGACGTTCCTTGAACAAATTAATTTAAGCCCATAGGCCCAAAGAACTGGTCCAACCTCACTTAGCAGAGTTCTAACTTTTTGTCCAATAAATTTATTCTTTGTATTTAAAAGAAAAATATTTTGTCCAATGTGACGCTGTCCATTTGTGGGAGATGGAATGAGAACATGTTTTGGTAAATATTTCAAGGAATTCACACTTCAATCACACATGCTATTTTAAAGATTAGTAAATAATATATATATATATATATATATATATATGTATATTTTGTTTAAACCAAACAATTCAATTAATTCTCTTTCACAACTTAAACACTCAAGACAATAACTACTTAATTAAGTTTGATGGTTATATACAATTATCTAAAAGTATAATTATTGACTCTCTAAAAGAGTAATGTAACATTCCAAAAAATGTGTCCTATGCATTAAAAATGTCTAAAATAATATTTTTAAAATATCACCAAAACTAATTTTAAAGTGATAAAATATATATGTTTGGTATCCATAGCGTAAGATTATCTTTGTTATTAAAATAATTATCTCTTCTAAAATATTAATTCAGACAGACACTTTGTTCTTTTGTACATAGAAATTGGTGCCAGCTTTTTCTTTTTGTAAAAAGAAAAGGCGAATTTAGACAATCTATACACTCGATTTAATGGGAAACACAAATTCGGTTCCGCGTGGTATCCTTCTATCTTGAAGTACCTAGAAATAATTGTTAACATCACAACGGTTTGTCCGGGTAAAAAAACATTTATTTGCCATCAAATGAAGCAGCAGCAGTTCATAATAAATATATATATACATTTTCAATTTATTATTAAAATGTCAATATTAACACAAAACGTCCAAATTTAAGTTCCGTTTCCTTCTTTTTTTTTGAATTATATTAATCTATTTATCACTTTTATAAGAGACAAAAGAAAGAAACAGAAAAAGAAAAGAAGCAACAGTAGCATCAGTTTCATATTAATGAAGCAAAAACATTCTATTATCTTAAATTTATTTTAAGAAAATAATTAAATGATAGCGGTTTAATACAAATAAATTCATGAATAAATCCCAAAATCTTTCTTAAACCACATTTGGAGTAAAATCTTCAAAAATTAGCTTTGACCTTTGTTGACTCGCAGGCATTTTTAGAACAGCTGTATACAGGCATATATTTCAAGAATTATCTTTACCCACTGAGTAGCGCACAGCATATCAACAACCCAATAGCTGCCGACACAAAGACAGGCATCTTCAGCGAAGGCGAAGAGGAAGGAGGTGCCGGGATTGTCCCAAACACGTTCGGATACGAAGGTGCAGACGCCGGCAGTGAAGATGGATCGTAAGAGGGTGAAGATGCAGAGGAGGACCCATTACCAGAGAACACAGATATGTGAAGCTTCTGTGATTTTTGACAGTGACCCTCTGCTCCACTGGTGAAGTAAAATCCCCCCTGGGAAGTAATGTTGAAGAGAGAATTGCCATTGTTCATGTACAAGATTGGATCTGTTGTGTTACAGCTGTTGTAGGATTCCTCTGTCACTTGTATTAATGAATCTTGGCTTGGCGGGTACAAGAACACTGAAACAGATTATCAAATCATAATAATTAAATTAAATGACCAAGTTTTTATGATACGGTTACCACAAACTCGAAAAAAGAGATTGATTTAATGAGATATTTTGGATTCTATTCTACATTAATTACTTCTCTCTTTTTCTTATGTATTCGTATCAAAAGCACATAATAGTAAGGAAGAACTTAATTACAGAGAGAGTCTCCGATCTTGAAGGTGTGATATTTGGACCATTTGGTGTAGACATTTGGATTTGAGGAAGTGGGTATGCCCCAAGCATCTAAATCTCCAACTTTGTATTGATAGCAAAAGACTCTTGTTTGGATCAGCAAGAGGAATATAAGAGCATTCCTCAACTGGCGTTTTTGAATTCTTGGAAAACCCATTTTCCTCCCTCTGTTTTTTTTTTCTTTGACAAAAGAGAATGGGGAAAATGTTTATAATGGATTTTGTGCTTTAGACTACAGGTTAGAGAAAAGAGAGGGCATGTCCGAGGGAAATGAAAATTTACTTGATTACCCCTACTCTCTTGTTAGAATGCCAAATGAACCATGCATAGCGTATGTTGTTAAATGGCACGTGAATATGTCGCAGCGGCCTAGTTGCCATAAATCATGTTTGTTGGCTTCTTATTATTTCTACTGCTTTACGTGAAAATATGCAAGTAAGGTAGAATTCAGCAAGTGTTTTCTAGAACAATATTTGGAAATATATATACGTAATACTAATTTTTAAATCTTGTAAAATGTAGTGATATTGTCAAAACCATAGATAATTTTTGCTTAAGCAATGCAGTGATATCACAAGTTCATCCACTTTTCACTTTATCAAAAACCAACATTTCATTTTACACATATATAGGAAGACGTCACAATTGTGTTGTGTTATGTGAATTCCTGTCGTGCTATGTAGATCGACGTTATTAAAGACATCAACATTAACTTGACATGATGAACTAATCGTGTTAAAATTTTCAACCCTAACAAAACTTGTTTATTAATTGTATTACGAGAGTTGTACTTGTTTTGTCCCCGTTGATGTGGCATGAAAGTATAATGCATTATTATGTGAGGTTTAATATGTGTATTTATATATAAAAGCAAGAGTATTTAGGTTGAGATTTAGTGTTTTTGTTATTATAACCTTTCTTATGTGAGGTTGTTATATGGGTTACATTAGTTCGTATTACATAGATTGATACATTTATTAATCGTGTTAAGTTGGTTGATTTAATTTTAATACTAACCCGTTTACACTCAATTCTAATCAACTAATTTTATGTTGAGTTTGAGTTGTGTTATCGTATATTCGTATTGTGTCATAAATTACCACCTCTACCTAAAAGGGAAAATATTATATGATGAAAGCCCACGGTAACAATGCATTGATCCATAAACCGGATGTTGTATATTATGATTATATGAGCTCGAAGTTATGAATTGTTTAATGGAATTCAGATCTAATGATGTTTATTGCATCATGCATGCGCATATATAGCCCAAAAAATTATAGAACATAAATGGGTCTCTTTTCCCTTTTTCATTTAGTATTAAGGGCAAGTGGTGAGAAAAATAAGAGCCCAATTACAAGGACGACAATAGAACGTGGACAGTTGGACGCACTGCAATGGATGCAACTGAACATGCACGAGATGGAAGGTTTGAACAAGTACATATGACTTCTTTATTTTTGGACTCTGCCACAGCTACAAAGGTATCCCTAGGATGGGACTAATCTCCTAATGCTGTGGCTAGCCACCGCGTAACACACCTGTGGCAAAAATCCTTTTAGCGGGCATTTAGTATCAAAGGCACGACGGGCAATTGTTGGCCCCAAGAGATTTGGTTGTCGCGAGAAATTAAACTTAAAACGTGTGTTTCACCACACATCCCACTCTCGCCCTTGCCGCTAGACCAATCTCTTGAAATTGAACAAGTACATGTGATTAAGAGTTGGATTCCTTCTCTCTTCATGGTCATATTTGAATATCTTTTACGTGTCGATATGCCACTTTTTCTAATTACCTTTTTCAACAAAGTACCTATTAAACTTTTGATTAAGTACTACTTTCGCTATTAAATTTTAAATCAAACTACTTTAATAATCTAACTTTTAAATAAATATCATTTTGATTATTCCATTTAATTTGATTATTAAAGGACATAGTTATTAACACCCCAATAACTCTTGAAAATACTCCCACTTTTTATTCGTTCTTTTACAACCGAGTAAGGTATATGTTACTCGGTTATGAAAGACCGAGTATAAACTTGATAATATTTAATCGGTTGTTAAGGACCAAGTATATAGGCTTATACTCGACCCTTAAAAACTGAGTAACAAAAACCTTACTCGGTTGTAAAGAATCGAATGAAACTGAGAGTGTTACTAAGTGTTTCCAAGTTGCCAATATCCCCATCCTTATTAAATTGAACAAAATAAAATTATATTAGAAACATATATAGCTTCATCTAAAAATATTTTGTCATATTGCATCAAATGAAACACCCTCAACTCACTCCCTCGAAACCTACACCCTTCTTCTTCCCAAAACCACCAAATCGACCGGAAAAAATCATCAAGATGGCCCCCAAAAACAGCCCATTTTTTTGGTTACCAAAAATGGAATTTTAGAAGAAGAAAGAGTCCCAAAGAATCAGTTTTCTAGTCCTCCTCTCAATGATAATCCATGCTCTGGTACACAATTTTCTGCTCAAAGCAGATAATTTTTTTCTGCTTCTGCTGACCAATAATTGGCAGACGGCCCGCAGCCAACATTCCCACAGGTTTCTGGTCATCAATCCCGACGGAATTGGTGATGCTTCTGCTGCGGTTTGTGACTAAATATCTAAATCTTCCCTCAAAATTTACGTCACACGATAATTGAAAATGACGTTCAAAAAGTGAAGAAAAGGAAAACATTGTGGGTTTTTTTATGATCAATTTATGTCTCTCTAATTCTAGATCTTTCTCAAAAATCCTCTTCAAGCGATCACTGAAAATGACATTGGAAGGGTGAATAAAAGGGAAAAATAAGAGCAACGATTATGGTTTTTGATGATGAGATCAGTCTGGAGAACCAAACAAGAAGAAAGATGATAAGAAGTTAATTGGTGGTAGTTACAATACAACAAAAATACCTTTACACCAAATTAGTTATGTGTTCTTAGCTTTATTCTTCCCAAATTTAACTGCAAAATTCGACCAAATGATCAAAGTAAAACTCGCTTAAAAGTTCAATAGCAAAGTAGTTTGATTTAAATTTTGATGGATAAAGTTATACCCGATCCAAAATTTAGCGGCTAGTTTAATTGTTTACTCTTTTCAAAATTTTAGACTAGTCTCTAAAAGTGTAGCTAAGATAAATTTACCATATACACAGCAATAAACTTTCATACAATAAAATGTTGTACCGTAGAATATCAAAGAAAGACGAGGTGAGTAACAAATGATGATTCCACCCTTGACCGGTGGAGCCGACAAGAGTTCAAATCTACAATCTTTGCTCTAATCCATAGTGGAATTCACAAAAACGGAAGAGGGAAGGATTAATGTAGCAAAGTTGTGCTTATTTCACCTAGGGGTATTAAGGCCAATTCGAAGATCACCTGAATAGATTGAACCAATCCGTAAAAACTTAAACCAAAAAAAAAAATAAAAAAAAATCAAGAAAACTGAACCGAAACCAAATAGTTTGGTTTGGGTTTGGGGCTAACTATTCCAAAACTAAAACAAACCGAACCGAATTAGGTATAAGAAAATGAAATATGCTAATTATATTCTAAGGGCACACGTTAAATATATTATGATATAAAAAATATAGTCTTTTATAAGAATATATCCCTTATTAATTGCATGTACGTGATTATATTAAAAAAAAAGAGTCATAATGCGTACCCTTATCATTAAGTTAACTACATAATGCTAAGAATTTATTTATTTTTTATCACATACACGATGACAAGATAATTTATCATTTTATTTAATATATTTTATTCTTATAAATGTACAAATAACCGGTGAATCCTAAGCCAAGTCCTCATCTTCTGGTCTACACTTGCATAGAGTCTGATAAGATGTTTAGTTTTTTCTCTCTCTTGTTTTCTGGTTTTAGTTTATAGTTTTTTCTTGGTTTTACCTTTTTGTAATTCATTTTCCCTCCTGATCTAATAATAGTTTCAAATTTCACAAAAAATAAATAAATAGTAATTAAATAAAGAACATGGTTTCTATATGTTTGCTCATTATTTCTAGAAAACCATAATTATAATTAAAATATGAATCAATCTTATATCGCTATAAGTATTCCACAGTTATGTTAAATTGATTTAGAAAAAAATAAACATATGTCAAATCCAAACTGATAGAAACCGAATCGAAAAGTTTGGTTTAACTTTGGGTTTAGAAGATTTAAAAATCAAAATTGAACCGAACTGAATCGAAACGAAATTTTTACATTTGGTTTGAGTTTGGTGTACCCTGATTTTTACCCCGATCGAAACCGAAAACACCCCTAATTTCAACGTATAGTCGAAAGTAATTAATATTAAAAAGTAAAGAATCTACCAAACAATATCCAAGAAGATGCAAACGCTAGAAAATACTCTGCCAATGATCAATCGGAATATTCAATATGTTGATTCTCAATATATAGTGAATGAGTAAATTTTTTTGTTTCCAGCACATCAATAGAAGTGGAAATGGAGTAAAGATTGATGCTAATGCTGAGCAAAATTAATCAAAATTGGATATCATAATAGATTATTTATCACGCATTCACGCTAAGGCTTCTTATTCTACGAGGAGAGAGATTGAACAATCCCACCAAGTGGGGGGATTATTTTATCATATATGTCGCAATGGGATTAAAGAATCATATCCAATGCATCAAATACATCCTTAATCGATATGGTTCTATGAGATAAAGTATCGCTTTTATAAAAAACAAAAATCAATAAATAAAAAGCATTAAATTGTGAATGTGTAACTGTGAATCCACAAATTAAATAAGCCACTCTTATGGACAAAACACAAACTAGCTGAACTATATATATTTAATTTAACACTTGATGCCAATGAAGTCAATGACTACCCGTACTAGATTCTATATATATTAGATTCTAGAAGCAGTGGATCCAATCTCAACGTTATATATGGACAATCACAACCTATATATATATATATATATATATTTTCCTTGTTTGTTGAATTGTTGGTCTAATTAATTAATATATCTGAATGTTTGTAGTCTTCTACCTGAAATAGAGATGACTAGCTAGGACCTCAAATGGAGGAATGGCATATACAAATTTTCCGTGTTATACTCTACAATAGCAAACAATTTCCCGGGGTACGTTTACTTAGAGGATGATGTGCATTGCGGTGGTAGTGGTTGTTGGTATTCGATCAGGTGGTGGAAATGCTGGTGGTTGTGTGAGGTGGTGTGATTTTGATCGGTCTATGAAGGTTATACTGTTAAGGCATATATTCGGGAGAACGATAACATTATAATTTTGCCATAACAATCCCAAGAAATAAAAAATAAACAGGAAAGGAAAATGAGTGGCAGATGGACATCAGTACCTGCAGATAAAGAACATATTTAAAGGGCCGGCCGGTCAATCTTCATCTCACATAACTGGCGCTTTTACTGTTGGAAAGAAAAATGAAATCATAATACTCTTAAATACAATGCCCATATTTAAAAGGTGATCAGAATCAGCATTAATCAATATATAATTGATAGACATATACTTGCATATATATGTGACAAAATTTGATGGAACGCAACTTGCCTTCCTACGCAATCACTTCATCAACTTGGATTCAGCATTCAATTTGTTGATTAATTATGGTAATTAGCGAGAATAACGTTCTGATTAAAGAAAACAGCATTAAACAAGTTAGAGGATCGAAGGATGCAATTACCAGAAAACAAATTAAAACAATAACGTACTTCCGATAAGGACGTCAGGGAGTTACATTTTTTTTACCGCTCCAATCACTACCTCTCTCTCATACTCCAAGCAGATTTGCTTCAAGGATCCTCAACATATAGCTGCTTAATTAAATAAACCTTTAAAGATGCAGTACGTAATAAACTTTGACAAATATATGCAGATCTTTTCCAAGTAACTCATACATTTAAAAACCCAGTGTCAGCCAAAGCCAACGGCCATTCAAAGGCTTAATTTTCCTTCTCTAGAGAAGGATGAAAGTCAAGCCGATCCAAATAAATCTCCCAACTACTGAAGACTAGTACGTGTGTGATATATATTCATGTATCTTGGAGGCTGGGTTTTGTCATACCGATTAATCCGGCCCATTGTAGTTTAAGTTGCATCAACTGGCTGTTACAAATAACTAAATAATTAATTTAAACCAGCTGAGTTGCACAAGTCAGATAACTAAACAATATTGTTTATATTGAATCAACTGCAATTACAGGATAATATCACTTGTAGAACTCTCCGAGCACAAAAGTTATTAAGAATGAATGAGAGAGGAGAGACAGAAAGTAAACATACATAGCAAAAAAAAAAAAAAACCACTAAGTGCAAGCAAACTTCTTCTGCTCAGTCAATTGATTATGTTTGAACAATAAAGGGTGCCATCAGGAATTGTGCCAATGCCAATTTGTCGTGTGTGCATTTTTTCTGCTATTTTAGAAACTCGAATATCATGATCAAACGCAGCAGAATTTCCTCTCAACAAATCACTAAACCATTGACCATCTCTTTTTGAAATAAACTCCCCTTAGCTTTGACACTTCGGTCCTCCAAGTAAATAGCCTTGCCTATAAATAAGCAGCATACAGTTTGACAATAACATAGGGACTAGCTCTAGCAAAGAGTACATGACAAGATTAGCTAAATATCTTCTTTTCTATCTTTTTCTAATATGAACATCAACTTCTTTATAAACAAGTAACTCATTGATGAGTGTATTCTTTTACTACTTTCCGATATGAACCCCCATGGGTAGAATTGACCCCTACAAACTCGCTTGTAGCAGAAGGGCTTACCCCTTTTAAGCGATCGACCATCATGTTGGTCCGGCCAGCGGCAAAGAATGGGGCATGATCCACCCAACCGGCCTGGATCCCATTTTCCAAAGTAGGCAGCCTTTTACTTGCAATATTGTGTCAGACTGGGGCATGGTGCATGCCTGCCGGGTATGTATAACCTGCGCCTGAAAACGGGCTCCCAAGGGAAGAGTGCCCATAGATAAAATGAGGCAATATATATACAATATAGAAGGAATTTGTCCTAAAAGATTCCATGCAAAGAAAAAGGAGGTTATAAAAGATTTTACGTTCTCCTCCAGCCCACAGACTAATATAATTTCCAAGTTTCTTAGCCAATTCTGCAATCTATATTTTTTTTTTGGTCTAGATACTTTCTAGTACCACAGGGTGTCCGGGCCAGTTTTCGCGCACCTCGACTAATCCCTGTTCGCAAAACAGTGGCTAGCCGCTGGCCACCAGATGTTTTTGTAGCTGCCGAGATTCGACCGGGGAAGCTTCCAGTCGAACCGCTTCCCAGGTCGAACCCAATGCTGATCCCAGTGCGCTACTACTAGGCCACTTGCTGGTGGTTCCAATTCTGCAATCTATATTGGTTAAAACTGACATGATAAAATCTTTCTTTTTTCTATGAACATTATTAACGATTATTAATGCTCTTAGATCATTCAAGACGCAGTCTTCTCTCTTTCAAGTGTCAATATACATGGCATACATTAATTTGGAATGATAATATGTCATCACCACAAAAAGTTAATTTCCTTTTCATTGGATCAATTGGCGCTTCATGGGAGTGCAACATTAGGTTAATGGAAAAATATATGATTTTCTATAAACATCTCTCCGATGTTTGTGTAAGCGGACCATACATATATCTAAATAAAGTTAATTACTACAAATAGGTATAAAAAATTTGTCTAAGCACCGTAGAGTAGCTTCATTTGAATCCTAATTAATCTGCTATATTTAGATTAATGGTGTATAGTACAGTGACCGTGTTAGATAGTTGTATACGTACATTTGGATGTTGAATGGTAACGCTGGAGTCTCCTGTTGCTAGACGACTTGTTAGGGCCAAGGGCGTTAGAGTGAGAGGGAGGCAATAGAAAAACGAACATGGAAATTAGGGTGATGTGAATAGGCTTAATAAGTTATGGGGTGATGTGTTTTAAAATTTGTATACCACTTGATTTGTTATTAGATTACACAAGATCCAATTGTACCCGTTAGACAATTTTTTTTTCTTAAGAAATAATAATTTTTACAAAAAAGAAAAAAAAACCATTAGAATAAGATGAGTGATGAACTAAAATTATTATTATTAATAAAAAAGCAGGGATAAACATGTATACATTCTAGAATAGGTACAAATCCTTTATTAATTTAATAAACTTCAAATCTATTAGGTTGTTTTCTTTTCAATCATTTGATTTGATAAATCATAAGATTTAGAAATCTAATGATTTTCAATTTAGGATTTTTTTTAATTTGTTGATTCTCAATCTAGGGGTTTATTTAAAAAAATAGAAAATTTCAAATTACAATAGTGTAAGAGTATCTCCAACCTTAGTGTATAATTTTGGTTCGTGTAAAATTTACATGTTTTGTAAAAAAAAAAAGGTCAATTTAGTAAGGAAATAAATATAGGATAAGTTTCACTTGTGCGTATTTAATTGGTAGTTTAATATTTACACAAAAATCTAAAACAGACTGTTGAAGTACAAAACAAATTCTTTATTATTTTTGTGTAAATCTCATTTTGGCACGTAAGATTTATACAAAATTTATACAAGACGATTAGAGATGCTCTAAGTTGAGTTTAAGTGAGATTCTTATCTATTTATGTATTTTAGTTAGAGAAAAAGTCTAACCAATAAATGGAGGAGATATATATTCAAAAGAGATGGATCACATTGAGACTCTCTAATTCAATACGGGATTCCAAAATCTCGAGCGGATTTTGACGGAATTTTAAAATATTGACACTTCTCTTAAAAGAAGACTCCTAAATTACATAAATCATGTGATTTATTAAATCCTATCTCAAAATCACGAGAAAAAAACATTCTCTTTAAAAAATTTTAAAAAATTAACGAATCAACAAGTCATCCGAATTTGTAAAGCGAACTGGCAGCTCAGTTTGACGTATAGATTCGCTTCCTCTATTTCAAATGTGTTGTGTGTTTGGAGGACCCTCCAATGTTGGAGGAGTCCTTAATATTGACTGGAACTTCTAATTTGAATTAATAAAGGCTCTAGTTTCTAAATAAAGAAAAAAAAAATCCGTCTACTTTAGCATTTCTAGTTGTCACAAAATCTTGCTAGAAGGGTTGACAGTTGTGCGAGGTTGTAATTAGTATTAAAGGCACTATTAATTATTTAAAAAAAAATTTAAATTTCAGCCATAATTTTTTTTTACTTTTTAATACATTTTTAAGATTCAAAAATTATTACCCCTAACTTATTATATAGATTTATGACCATTTTTCAATTTAACATTAAAATCTGTGGAAGCTAGGGGTAAATGGGTATAATTTAGGTGCTTAATAGACATTATTTCTAATGCTTGGCCAGCAACAACCACGCGCCGCGAGCGAGAATTAGGTAGGGATGTTGCAAAACAAAGTTAAATGAATATTGCAAAAACAAAGTTAAAAAAGCTAGGGGTAAATGGGTATAGTTTACTTGAATCCTCATTTAATGAATATTGCAAAAACAAAGTTAAAAAGGTTCTAAAAAGAAAACAGAGCTAAATAGAGCTCTAGTTACCCAACAGATACTCGGTTGAACAATACGAGTTTCATTTGTTACACCTATTTTACATTGATCGAGTATATGTGGAATATGAAATAACCTTAACTCAATGGACACGTAACGATCGTAGTTCAAAAAACTCATCTGAAGTGAGCTAAGACACACATATCTATCTCATTATAATTAAGACAAGGATATCTCCTCGAATTGGGTAATAGGCTCGTGCACTGTTCATCTTTCAGTTACCTAATATAAACTAAATACCCTTCAAACAACTCAGCCAAATTGGACCGGGGAACTCAGATCTCACTTGTTATATTTAGGTCAAGTAAGACCTGTAGATGACGATGTTGATAAACCGATGATAATGAGCTAAACAAAAAAGAACAGAGGGAAAGGATAGGGGGAATGAAGTCAGGGTTAAAGGGACGGGGGAAGGCACAATGGTGATAGTTTCTTTTTATGTTTAACCAAATAATATAGTTATGTTTTAATGAGGTTTCAAAGTAAGGAGCGGTAAGGTGAAGTGTTTTGTTTCATGTTTATGATAAATAATTAAAACTATGATAATATAAGGTAAAAAAGGTGTTAGTGACAACAAATAAGAATGCAAATATCAAACAACCTACACCCATTTTTATTCTAATTATGAATCTAATATAAACCCGACCCGGCACCCATATTACATAGTCACTTGTCAGCTTTAGCTTCCCTCTCAAAATTCATGTGACGCCTGACTTTTAGATTGGAGAGAAGGAAGGCAAATGCATGTGGGCCAGCCATAAATGAGGAGGATATGTCTTTGTCGCCTTCAAAGGGTTCTCGATTTGCAGCAATTCATGCATCTTCTTTCACGTTTTTGCGTAAAGTAAATTTGATAGGTAAAATTAAAAAATCTCATCATTCCCCCCAACGCCTACTCACCACTTACTGCTACTCTAATTATAATTACCACCCAACTTGTGCTTTTATTTATTAACTATTTATTTCTAAAGATGATAATTTTAAATATATAATACAATTTTTTTTAATTATTATTGATAATTAAGTTGAAATCTTGAAATCATTTTTTGTTTTCTTTTGTCTTAAAATGTATAAAGACTAGGATGAAAAGAGTATTATTCTTTGAGATATTAATCTTTTAATACATTTTGCTAACCAATTTGAGTTAGTTTTTTTTTTTTTTTTTTAAATTAAGGGAGGTCTAAGTCTCTCCCTTAATCCTACAAATAAAGAAAAACCCTCCCCTCCCACCCCATGAGTCGAACCCTTGACCTCAAGGCAAGGGTGGAGGTTGCCTACCACTTGACCTCAAGTTGAGTTAGTTAAATTAGACACTTTTGCCGTAAATGAATTTGTGATGGCAAGTTAAATATAACATACAATTTGATTTATACTATAAAAAATTTTGTTGGTACGAAAATCTAAAGTAGATCTATTTTTGACCATACAATTAAACGATTGAATAATAATCAAAATGATAACGGGTTGGCAAGAACAAGACAAGGACGTATAGAGGCCGGAGGTTCACTCTATATGAGAGTATGGGTTAGTTCTCCTCTTTTGAATAGAGTTAGGAGTTCGGAGTGTTTTGTATTATAATGAATAAGTTCAAATTACAAATGAACAATATATTTCTAACTATTCTATCCTTATAACATTACGATTGAAAGAGTTCTAAGCCACTCAGAGCTTAAACGCCCTACGCTTAGAGCTCTGTCGCGTGTTTTAAAGTTCTATATTTCTATATATTGGTCTTGAGTACTGTTCATTTGCCTTGTAATTCTTTTGCAAAACTTCTACAGTAAAAGCTTGGTTGCTTAGTCATTAAGAGAAATATGATAAATGGAGAAACGTATGAGAGGGCTCTCAGAGTAGGTCTTGAACTATCCCTTATCATCAGAAACTCTGATCTTGATTCTCCATGTATTTCAGTGCATTTAATGCAGTTGGTATGCATTTAAAAAAGTTGAGAGAAGTTATGTGGCGTTGACAGAGTTGGCGGCAGTCATTCATACCGTATACGCCTATTCTGATACAGTGGTTGACTAAAGATTTCCAGGGCTCATTGGAGGAGCTCTAGCATTTGAGCTCCGAAATCGGGTGTACGAAAACAACGCTGAGGTTAAATACGCATGTTCTTGAGAGTTTGGGCTCTCAAGTGAAACTCAGGTCAAAGCTCTCGAGTGCCCTCTCCATGACGACATTAACTGCTGACGTGGGTGGTCATGTGTCTTCTTGTGACTGGCTAAATAAACCAATTCATTAATTTACTCTGTCATTCTTTATAAACTATTTTTTTGTTTTTTTGAGTACAAGCCATAATATTACTAACTTGTGTACTACAATGGGGATGAAAAAAATGTTAGAATCGCCCCATCATGAAACAATTTTATTTGTATGATTTCTTTTGATTTTTGTTTTTAATATTTTCGACTTACATCAAATGATTAATGGTGGTGCACTAGAGCTGAAAAGAGACGTACACAAATCATTACTTACCAAATGGTTAAAATTGGTGCTAATGCTAAAAAGAGACAATGATCATTACTTACCGGAAGTAATTAAGTTGGAGGGAGTATAAGTTAACACATAATTATATATTTAATAATAATTAACCTAATATATTTAATTTAAGATTGACAGAATATAGAAGTCAAGAATAAAATCGTACAATTTTTTCATGTCACGTTTATATTCGT
The DNA here is from genome assembly GCA_021464415.1 of Lonicera japonica. Classification (NCBI taxonomy): domain Eukaryota; kingdom Viridiplantae; phylum Streptophyta; class Magnoliopsida; order Dipsacales; family Caprifoliaceae; genus Lonicera; species Lonicera japonica. Next base: position 15,972,700 of record CM038464.1, on the reverse strand, counting down.
GATCATGGAAATATGCAAGAAAATTTAAATTTAATTTTTTTTTAAACAACGAGAAGATATCAACTATTGAACAAATTTGAGTGGTGCAATGAGGAGTCGTCGCAACGAGACTGGGCCTTGGGAAAAATTTGAAATTGGGCTAATAAAAGAGCCGGCCGAGAGCACACTCTTTCTGACTTTGAAACTAACTAATTAACAACCGTATCAATTACATTTAATTTTTATTCGCCAACACAAAGATTACCATCGACCGTTAACGCTTGGTGACACTGTTATCATTAATTATATAAATTAATAATAATAAATCTGTTCGATTTGTTAGATATTGTAAAAAAGCAGTTGGGGAATTCCCCAGTTGAGAAGAAGAAAGCTTGGGAGCAACCAGAACAAGTGAGCTACTGTAGTAGCTCTAGTTATTGTACTTCCTGCTGTCATTGGTTGTACCTCTATCGGCATCTTCTCCGATGGTGCTGATGCTCAGAGATAGAGGAGCGACGATCATCTTCGTTTGATGCCCAGAGAACGGCAGGCGGCGTCGCCGGAGGATTTTCCGGTGACAGCCATGGCCTCGCCTTGGCTGTTGCTCTAGTGTGGTCTGTCTCTTAAGATAAATGAAAATTCAATCGAAGTATCAACTCATCAACATAACACTAGCTTCGTCGGGAACCCTAGGTATAGTCTATATAGAGATTAGAGATAGTTAATTTATACTTTGTATGTATGTATAGATGCTGGCACAACAGAAACCATTTATGAGAGCCCTACGCCGGAACCACACATCGTCATCATCGTCTCCGTCGAGCTCCTCGCCGTCGTCGTCATCGTCGTCGTCGTCATGGATTCATTTGCGATCTGTTTTTTTAGTCGTTGGTTCCTCCTCCTCTTCAGTTTCCACTACTAATAGGTGAGATTTCATTTTCTATTTTTTGCCTTTGATTACTTTTTTTTTTTTCACTTATCAGATCCGATCTGAAATTTTAATTTTTTTATTAGTGGAAATCGTCAATATCTCTCTCTCACTGTGATTTAGTTTCTACTTGTTGGTTGATGATCTGTTGATCGGAGAGTTTGGAATTCCATAAAAACAGTAGTTAGACACTAACTGCTCACTGCCCTTTCTTTATATACTAAATTAGGTTGGACGAATAGTTTGGATGTGACTTTAGGTCCTTTGTTGATAAGCGATGGCAACACTTGTAACTGGATTTTTTGGAATTTATACAGTTTTACGCCTAGTTCACAATAGCTTAAATTCAGTAAGCTAGTACAAGCAAGTATTGGCTCTTTCATCCGCCACTTTTTACTTTTGACTTGGCCATGGTTTGCTCGAGTTGTCATGATCATCACTTCAAGTTTGTAATGCACCCATATTGGATGCATTATGTTTGTTAAAATGGGGGTATATGCTATTTTCATGAAATTTTTGTTTATCTTTTATCTAATGCATATGGAGTTTTATTTATCAAGGCTTATATTATCTCTTTCTGATTATTATGGTTCTTTTGGCGGAAAGTTGATAATTTGTGCTGTCCTTTTCTAGGGCTAGTATTAAATCACCTTGGTCTCGAAGGAGAAGGAAACACGCTCTTCTTCCAAAACAATGGGAAATATTATTTGACAAAGATGGGAGACTCTGTGATGGAGGAGTCAAGTTTTTGAAGAAAGTTCGAAGTGGAGTATGTTATTAGCTTTATTTATCCCACTTGTATACTCTTTTATGAAATTCAAAGTTCCTTCGTAATCTGTTAAAAAATGCGCCTGTCACTGAAGTTCGATTATCTTACTCTGCATTTATTTGATACAGGGTGTTGATCCTAGTTTAAGAGCAGAAGTTTGGCCCTTCCTTCTTGGAGTGTAAGCATTTCAATCCCATTGTGCATCTATTCACATCGATTCTTATTTGAAAGAGATACATCACACAATCAGTTTAGGACTTCACCTACCTTTCTTCTTTAGTAACTTGAAAGTCATGGAAAGCCGAGGGTGTCAACTTTAGAATGAGATCTTATTGTAAGCGTCATGTGGGTCTTAATTTGGGATTCTCTGGAAAGGTGTTGCTGGCTTCAAATGTCATTTTTTATCAAAAAAATTAAATTACTTGGGGTTGGAATAAGGTATTATTAGAGTTCAAAGCATTCAACCCAAAATCAATTGGCAATGGGTGAAGTACCCGCTTATTCTTATATATTGATTGGGATCTTAATTTGGGATTCTCTGGGAAGGTGTTGCTGGCTTCAAATGTCATTTTTTATCAAAAAATAAATAAAAATTACTTGGGGTTGGAATAAGATATTATTAGAGTTCAAAGCATTCAACCCAAAATCAATTGGCAATGGGTGGAGTAGCCGCTTATTCTTATATATTGCTTTGGGAGGAAATATTTTTTAAATGTGGGATTCATAATCTCAACACGCCTCTCATGTGTGGTGTAATTTTTTAGCCTAACATGTGAACCAGCGCCCGTGCAATCTTAGGTCCAGGCCAGCCTAACTCTAGCGGTAACACGCAGAGGAGTAAGACCAATATGGCCGCATTGCCTTGCCATCTACAATGCCCTCGTTGCAGGCTCTAACCCTGTGGTTCCATCCAATACTTGCATCACCTCCACCTTGTCATCTGCAACGCTCTCATTGCACACTCTAACCTTGGGGCTCCATCCGATACTTGCATCACCTCCACAGGCGATCTACAGTCGCACAAGTTACTTCCTTCCACTGCTGGTGTGAATCTCACCGCTCTCGTCTCCTTAGATCAGCCTGACTCGCCTACCAAGCTCTGATACCAGTTGTTGTACTCACGACACCCGGGCTGGCCTTTCCCGCAAGATAGGCAACGGGCTGAGCCACCCGTCAGCACATATAGTAATGATATTGTCCCCAACTTAAAACACCTTTAGGGCACATGCGTGAGGTTTTGTCTTAAAATGCCTCATTACTATGTGGTCACTACCCTATTTATCATCCCTTATTGAGTTCTACAATTTTTCAATGTGATATCAATGGTTTGAGTCAACCATTCTCAATAATATCTACCAAGTCCGGTCCACCTTAGATTGTCGCCCAGCCCAATTATCCACCTTAGCTCCACCTTGGACCTATAACCTTAGTCCACCTTGAATTCACCTTTGAACAATCCATGTAGATCACCACTCAACACCGTCCGCACAATCGTCCACCTTGGTCAATGTACATCTCGAGGTACACCATATTTTGCATAACCACCTTGACAGTAGTACTCTAGTGTACGTACTTTGTAGAACCCCACCCTTTGTCCTCTGAGTTTGACTCTGCCATAGGCTTCCACTCGAGTCCAACTACCGGGATGATTTTCTTGTATATTGGTTTGGGAAAACCTGTTTTCTCGATCTGTTTTCTTATATATTGCCATTTGTTTTGTCGGTTTTTGGTAAGCTCAGTCTGAGTTGCTCATATTTTGGCACATAGGTTCTGTTAGTAGTAGATTTAGTCAGGCATGTAGATTAGCTCCTTTATGTTGTACACTTGGAAGAACATAATTTGGTTTTCCTTTGAGATGAGGAGTTGCCAGTCGGTTGGTTTAAGCAGGTGAGTTTCTGCTCATGCCTTGGTAAGTACTTTGTTTTGATCTTATGTAGGAAGAATTGAGAAGATAGATAAGCTCTCTCCTGTTGTAACTCTGCTGTGGAAAGCTCCTAAGTCAGATATTGTGAGGCAGAGAAAGGTTACAGGGTTTGTGCTTGGAAATGATTAGAGTTGACTTTGTTTTAGAAGCTTAGATTGCAAGTGACGTAGAAAAGTTAACTAGAATTTGTGATACAAGTAGTTACCGAAGGTTTTTGCATCCAGAGCAAGGATCACAGGGCAGGGATGGGTGAAGACTGAGTATTTGGGGATGAAATTGGTGGCTGTGAGCTGTTAATGATATATAAGCATTTATTCATTGCTGTGCTTATCCAAATTTACGTGTACTATAACTATAATGGTACTAAAATATATAAAATACAAAATCTGTCCAGGAGCCTGAACCCTTGAGAGGAATTTTTCGAATTCTCAGACAAGAAGCTTTGATCAGTAAAGTCTTTGGTATTTCACTAAAATTTTTGGAATCTTACACGCAGCGAAAAGGGGATTAGGTCATTTGATAATATGCAGTTGCAACATCATTCTTTTAGGAGATACTTTTAAAACTTTTAGGTCATGGTGGCTTTAAGTTTACTAGATGAAAGGTTTTGCAATTTTGGAATTGAGAAATGTGCCATTTTTTAAAATAGGATTAAATATATTGATTTCATGGACGAGGGAGGGACTGTTGATGACTCTTCAGAAAAAGGGTTGTTCTCAGTATAGGCTGATTTTTAAGAGCTTTTTTCTCAGAGGAGATATCATTTAGGGAATAAGGGCACGTGAAGTGCATGTAGTGGGATAATAACTCAGAATATTATAGCGGAACTAATGCGTGGAAGCTAAAATTTATTGAGAATACATTGAAGATAGGCAGCCACGGTTGTTGACACATGTTATCCATCCTTGTTCCTATGCTACGTCCCAGTTGGTAAAGTAGAGTCCTTGTTTATAAATTACTTTTTGAACAATATCTAAATCACTAGATCCTTCTCTCTAGACTTGAGCCCAAAATATAATTATTTTACCTTTTTGTGCCTCTTTGTTTTTGTCACTGGTTGTCTGTTTTATGCAAAATGTCTTAGACCTGAAACATCTCTTTTCTTACTGAGTGCTCAATTTCTACAGTTACGATCTTAACAGCTCGAAAGTAGAGTCCTTGTTTATAAATTACTTTTTGAACAATATCTAAATCACTAGATCCTTCTCTCTAGACTTGAGCCCAAAATATAATTATTTTACCTTTTTGTGCCTCTTTGTTTTTGTCACTGGTTGTCTGTTTTATGCAAAATGTCTTAGACCTGAAACATCTCTTTTCTTACTGAGTGCTCAATTTCTACAGTTACGATCTTAACAGCTCGAAGGAAGAGCGAGATTCCGTCGGAACTCAGAATAGGTATTTTCACATGCTCCCACTCACCCCCCCCCCCCCCCCCCCGACACACACACACACAAAAAAAAGGCACCCCAAATAATACTAATAATTGAAAATGGAAGGAAATAAAATCTTTCCTATTTCCTTTGGCCCATGGTATTATTAGTTCACACTGTATATTTACTTTCAATGACGTCTATTGCAGGAAAGAGTATGAGAACCTGCGGAGACAGTGCAAGAAATATGTAAAACAATGTGATAAAAGCATCAAGTTGAATGAAACTTCTGGAAACAACAGCAATGATGACAGTGGCGAATTTTGTCAAGTCCCAGATTCTCCTGCCTTGGAAGATGATGTTAGTCCCCAGGGTTTCCTTGATGGTCCAAGCCGAGGGGATCAGGTCTCAGACCACCCTGCACTCACTCCAGCTGTTCGATCATATAACATGTTAGTGGGACCCACTGTTGACGATAATGTAATCACTCAGGACAATGCTGAACCCGATTCAGACTCATCTGATTCCGAATCCTCTGAAGAGTCTGATACCATGCAACCGTTTTTTACTCCCGAAAAGACGGACAAAACCGATTTCAATGACCATCCTAGGTCCAAGACCCCCATGGCTGAAGATTTTGCCATGTGGCAGCGTATCATTCGCCTCGATGCTATCCGGGCAAATGCTGAATGGGTTATATACTCTCCATCTCAAGCTACAGTGTCTGCAGTAAGTGCACTGCGGTTTGCTCAAAGTGTGGGGTTAAAGGACTACGATCACCTAGAACCATGTAGAATCTTCCACGCCGCTCGCCTCGTATCGATCCTTGAGGCGTACGCACTGTACGATCCTGAAATTGGTTACTGCCAGGGGATGAGTGATCTCCTCTCTCCGATCATATCAGTGATAAACGACGACCACATTGCTTTCTGGTGCTTTGTTGGTTTCATGAGAAAAGCCCGCCACAATTTCCGGCTGGACGAGACCGGGATCCGACGGCAGTTAAACATCGTGTCAAAGATCATCAAGGGTAAGGACTGTCATCTCTATAGGCACCTCGAGAAGTTTCAAGCCGAGGATTGCTTTTTCGTGTACAGAATGGTGGTCGTTCTTTTCAGAAGGGAATTGAATTTTGAGCAGACGCTTTGCCTTTGGGAGGTGATGTGGGCGGACCAGGCGGCGATTAGGGCCGGGATTGCCAAGTCAGCGTGGGGGAGGATGCGGCTAAGGGCCCCACCGACTGACGATCTGCTACTTTACGCCATAGCGGCATGTGTACTGCAGAGGAGGAAACTTATAATAGAAAAGTATAGCAGCATGGATGAAATATTGAGGGAGTGTAATAGCATGGCAGGGAATTTGGATGTTTGGAAGCTTCTAGATGATGCTCATGACCTGGTGGTGACTCTCCATGACAAGATTTAGGATAGCCGTATTCCGGGTTTGGTTTACTTTGTTGTTATTAAAGTGAAGTCTTTCTTTTTACCTCTTCCCAGACTATGGGGAGATTCTCATTTTCTTCGAAGTGCTTGGAACAGGCATTTGATAGGCATTTCCTTTACCGAGGAAATATGGGTTTTGGTGATGTATTTACTGCCCACGCTCAAAAATGGGCCGATTTGAGTGACTGTGGCAATGTGCAAATTTAGTAATTTAGAGGCGTCAACCTTGTATTGTTCCTTTTATTGGCTAATTTGCACTTCTTCTTTTTTTTTTCTGACTAGTGCCATCTAAAATATTCACTCATATCCTAAAAAGTCTTCTCTCTCTTTCGGGATAATGTAATGTAGAAGTTGGAAATATGCATACGCTGCCATACGTGTTTTTACTTAGGATATTGTTTAAATTTGTTTATGACATATTCCTTTGGTTTACATCCAACAATATTTTGATAATGAAATAACTTATTTTCGTTTAGATATATTTGTTTAAGACATTTTTAGTGTGTAACTAACTAGGAACAGGTTATCAAATACACAAAATAGTCTACCACATATTAGTGTACATATGCGTTTTGCACTAAATTGAGTAAAGTGATATAATTAGGAATGGATTTCAGTTGTAAATTATTTTTTTATAAAAGAATTTGTGTTTAGAATGTTCTGAATATAAATAAAAATATATATTATACAAATCAAGAAAGCATATCTCATTATTGACTTGGTCATGCAATTTCTAACGTCTACGGCTTATTTGGTAGTCAACTATTTTCTAAATTTTAAAATTTCAACTTAAAATCAATTTTACTTTGACATTTTTTTAAATTTATTTTACCCTACTTTGTCTCTCTAATTTTTTTTTAAAACGCCATAACTTTAAATCCAAAAATCGAAATTAGATAAAAAAATATATATATTTGAAATCTACTCGTTGAGATCTATAAAAATAAGATCTATTGTGACTATTTTTGAAAAAGATTTTATTAGATTTTTTAATTGGTTGAAAAAAACTCAAATAAAAATTAAATTCACTTTTCAACGTACTTCCAAATTTTACCGAACACCAAATTTTAGAAACTCAATTCAAGACATCAACCAAACATCACCAAAATCTTTAATCTATCTTGCAATATAAAACTAGACCCTTTTATAATTTTCTTTCAATTAAGAAGCTACTGGAAGGAAATGGCAAAATGACCCTTTTACCTTTCTTTACTAACACGACAGTTTAAAAATAAAATTACTGGGAAACGGTTACCAAATAAGTTGTAAAATTAACAGTTGATTCGAAATTTTGTTTAAATATAACGATGTTTCTTTTCATATTATTAAAGGACAGTGATGTTGGCACCCTCAAAATCTCTTGAAAGTACTTTCACTTTTTATTCGGTCCTTAACAACCGAATAACGTATACGTTATTCGATTGTGAATGATTGAATATAAACTTGCAAAAATTTAAAAAAACTTGAAAATGCATTACTCGGTTGTCAAGAACTGAATATATAAACCTATATTCGGTCCTCAATAATTGAATAATAGACACTTTACTCGGTTGTAAATGAACGAATTAAAGTGAGAGTGTTACCAAATATTTTTAAGAGTGCCAATTTCACCATCCTTATTAAAAAAAATTAGAATGTAGAACATTTAAGAAAACAAAGTATAACTAACCGAAATTCTGATAACATACTATTACGAATAAAATTTTCTTAAACATGGAAAAGGTGCCGGGCAGTCTTGTCATGTCATTCATGTGACCTTGAAAGAAAAAAGAAGGAATAATAAATTTATTTATTTATTTAATTTTAATACTTCAGTTAAATTTAGAAAGGGTACAAAATCAAGAGTCTGTTACTAACTTACAATTCCATGGAAATTCCTTTCTTTACATCATATGTTCGTCTTCAGCTACGGATTGTACAAAAAAGAAAGTGAAGGCCTATTTTTGCATAGATGATGGAATCGTAGATGCCTGATTCGATTGATAAACCCCGAAATAACCTTTGTCCAGTCTAGTCTAGTCTCGGCCTGATCTGCTCCTACAGACAAACAGATCTCTCTCAATTCCAGTTTATTTATTTATCCATCGAATTCAGGCTCTGAACATATATATATATAGTCACCATCATTTCCTTCCATTACTATAAGAGAGAGAGAGAGAGAGAGAGAGAAATGTCTTCTGCAAACCCCGAAGTCGAAAACGGTACCGCAGAAACGGAGGAGCCAGATCCCAAACCCCATGAATCCACGGAGAGGTCGACTGAGTCTAATGATTCGAAGAGCGGGGGTGAATCAAATGCAAACCCCAAGCCTGATGATGAACCTAAAGAGAATGAAAAGGAGAGTGCTGGGAACAAAGCGGTGCTGCTGCAGAAAGACCAAGGAAACCGAACCTTCACTATGAGAGAATTGTTGAATGAATTGAAGAATGGGGGGGATTCCAATTATGATTCTGAAGCTACGGACACTCCTTATAGGTGCTTACTCTTTCTTTCTTTCGTTTCTTTTCTTCTCTTCTCTTTTTTTTCGCTCCAATATCCGTCACATTTGCCAATTGTTTGAAAATCCTGTTTGTTTTTCAAAATTATATGTCATTTGATTTGACTTGTCTACTCTTATTATTGTAATGCACAATAAAATCCCATGAACCAAAACATAACATTTTGTTACTTCTACTGCATCAGCATCACTGCCTGCTCATAATTTTACTGTGATATCTAGTAGCCTTGGTGATGGAATAAGAAAAAGTATCATAATTATCAAAATACACAATGTAGACGATGCATCACTGCAAAAGAAACTGAATGGCTAGTTAGAATTTGGAACAGAAGATAAGAGACAGAAAGTCATCAGCTAAAAGTTATAGGAGTAAGTCATAAACACGAAAAACAAAAAAGACTTGAATATTATCGTTAGTATTACCTATCAAAATGAGCATTATTCTGTTTATTCCATTCTTTGATACCACACTCTTTTTTGTGTATTTTTCATAATTGTCCAACCTTTTTATCAGCAATTTGCAGCAGGTGCCTGTCCAATTTCTGTAATTGAGTAAAATTCAAAACAGTTATGATGTTATCTGCTTTCTAATTATCCTCTTTCTTTAAAGAAACCATATTAATATTTTTTTTTTATCTTTCTCATACATTTAAAATGTTCAGTCGTGTAAGTTCGCAACAACAGCAACAACAGCAAATTGATCAGAATAATGCTGCCATGGAATTGATCAATAGTATCACAGGTTCTGATGAGGAGGGTCGGTCTCGGCAACGAATTCTTACTTTTGCTGCACAGAGGTTGCCATCTTACTCTTAAGCTCTGAATTATCCTCTATCGGTACCACATACTGTATATGCAGTGTATATGGCATTGATATATTTGGCCTTGAGTTCCAGTGTACCATATGATATTAATTCTACTTGCAAAGGATATTTTTTTCAAAAATTCATTGAGCTTTTCTGTTTGTTTAGTTCTTGTTAAGAGTTCAGTAAAGATAGCTTAATATCAAGAACTGGTTTTGAAATGTGAATATTTTGATATTTTAGCTTTGATATTTTATGTTAACTACTTATTGCTGTTATTGTACAGGTATGCAAGCGCAATAGAGAGAAATCCAGAAGATCATGATGCACTTTACAATTGGGCACTGGTCCTTCAGGTTTGAAGTTATGCACTTAATTACTGATTCTGTGATCTACTCTTTTGTGTGTTCAGTTGCTTCTGGATGTGCTCTATTTCTTTATCTCACACAATCTCTCTCTATATATATATATCTTCCTTTTTTGATTGAAGATGAGATTCCTCCAACCCAACCCGACCAAAAACACTTAACATATGAAATTATACATTTTGCATGAATTAAGTACTTGTGTGTTTTGATATTGTATGGGAACTAATTCACGGGTTTAAGTATTTCTTATGCCAGGAAAGTGCAGATAATGTTAGCACGGATTCTAATTCACCTTCTAAAGACGCGTTGCTGGAAGAGGCATGCAAAAAGTATGATGAGGCCACCCGCTTTTGCCCTACGCTTCATGAAGTATGTATCCAGATCCATAGTTTGACCCCTGTTGACCGCCCCACCAAATGTTGACATTGTACACCAAACATGTATTTCTTTTATTATGAAAAAGCAGTTTATTTTTGTTTTCTAGGTTGACCATACCTCATTCTGTAGATGCATCTACATCAGTGCAATGTTTTGTGCACTAAAATATTGAATGCTCCGAATCTCCAACCTCGCATACTATATTTTGATACTCCCTCCGTCCCTAATTAAGGGTACATGTTTGACTTGCATATTTCTTAAGAAATAAGAATGCACTAAATTCACGACAACAATAGTTTAGAACAAAATTTGTTGCCTATCGTTGAGTTTTGGTACTTTCACTATATCCTGAAAAGGAATAGTGTACTCTTTCTTTGGGACATCCCGAAAAGGAATAGTGGACTCTTGATATGGGATGGAAGGAGCATATAGATATACGGGTGAAGACAAGAAATTTGCTATTGGATGGAGAAAAACAAGATATGAGAGATGAAAAACATACTTCGGAGCCTGAACAGTAAAATTCATTTATTTTTAAGCTGCCTTTTACTTTCATAAATGAGATTTTCTTAAGGAATCCACTGTATATCACATACTTGTAATTTTCTGTTGTCACCAGGCTTATTACAATTGGGCTATAGCAATTTCTGATCGGGCAAAAATGCGTGGCCGTACAAAGGAAGCTGAAGAATTATGGAAGCAGGTCCAGCCTTTGAACTCTTTTTTTCCTCCCCTACTGTGATTTTATGTTCTTAGGTAGAAATAACCACCCATTTCAGTGTGATTGTTTATTCAATTATTTCTCCATTTGTATTCACATATTTCTCAATCTTTTGTCATGGTGACTTCTTGTCCTTGACCAGCTTGTAGTTATCGCAGGAGGGCTTGTAAGTTGTAATCCAAAGCAATGAAATGAAATGTTGCTTTAAAAAATAAGACAGAAAACAATCACTTGGGGAGTTAAAATGAGAGCAATGTTATAAATTTGAAGGTGTTCATTATAATTTTGAGAGATTTGCATACATCAAGGAAGACAATTTACTCTTTGGCCTAACAGCAAGGATTCTAGATAGAAAAGCTCCGCACTGTACTACCCCTTCAACAACCTATATCCTCTTTCAATTAGAACTAGCGCGTATTCTCTTATGGATCACTACTTTGTAAAGTTAAAGTAGTTCTTATTCTCTTTCATTTGCAGGCTACAAAAAACTATGAAAAAGCGGTCCAACTAAATTGGAATAGCCCCCAGGTAACTGTTAATCTTCTAATGATCTGCTAATAGCTACTAATCACATTTCCCTTAATTTCTTCTATTTTGCAAGTATTTTGTTTACTTTAGAATTAGTACTTTTTTTGTGTTCTGATTCTAATTTCATTACAAATTTCATATCAGGCGCTCAACAACTGGGGACTTGCTCTGCAGGTACTTCATTTTATAAAAAACCTTGCTTGCAAGGATTTTTTGTGGGTTTATTTCTGCCGTACAATTAGTAGAGCCATTTTACCATTTTTCAATTTCAAAGTTTTTATGTCCGTTTTCTGGGAATTTTTTTTGCATTTTATATCATAAATGTGCATTTCAGGAACTCAGTGCAATTGTTCCTGCACGAGAGAAGCTGGGTATTGTGAAAACTGCAATTAGTAAGGTACAAAAGTAATTTCCGGATATAGATTTGTGAGCAAATGATTCTTCGATATTTGCATTTATAATATATGTTTCTTTTATTACTTGTAGATTAACCTTTAAATATTTTTGATGTAATTCCCTTAACTTTGTACCCAGACTTGTATTTTTCCAAATTCAAATGAGAAAGTTGTGTAGATGGTTTATACCACTTTTTATGAGAATTTTGTAGCGAGTATAAGCCTCATCGTAGTGTATGTATAGCCTTAGCTTTTAGGAGAAGGATGCCAACCGTTTGATCCGTTGAAAATTAGGGGCTTGGTGTTGACAACGAGCTCCCATATTATATAGATAAGTTTTAAAGTAACTTTAGGACTACTTCCTTCTTTGAATGATTTGTTGTATACTTTATTTTCCTTATGTCTTTGTCCACATACTATAATGCAGTTCCGTGCAGCAATACAATTGCAATTCGATTTCCATAGAGCAATTTACAACCTTGGAACTGTTCTGGTCAGTTTTGCTGCTGCTTCTTGCATTTCATATTTGGATAGCATGATATATCTTATGAACTATGGATTGATCTTATCTATTGATCCATCTCTGCAGTATGGATTAGCAGAGGACACATCAAGAATTGGGGGAGCAGTCAATGCAAATGAAGCTTCTCCCAATGAGCTATACAGTCTATCTGCAATCTACATTGCCGCTGCCCATGCATTGAAACCAAATTACTCCGTAAGTACCTCATATTGCTCTTTTAATCATTTTTAACTTCTCTTTCTTTTGCCAGAGTGGTTGATATATCTTTATAGATCACTGTATCTTTTCTATGCTAGATTTAGGATATTGTTTTGCTATAACCACTTGCTACAAATCTTATCACCAGTTTGAATCATTGTGAGCCAATTGAATACAGTCATATTTTACAATTGTGTGCACGTGTGAACATTCTTTTAAAATAGAGAAATTTAGGATATGAATGGGGAAAGGAAATGAGAAAAGCTGAGATTCACATCTGTGTTTCCCATGCTTCTACATGGAGTGAATGGATTTTGGAAAACATTTTCTGGACCTTTTTTTCTCAGAATTGCGGAATTTGAGTTCATAGTTAGCTGATGCTTGTTACTTACAGGTTTACACTAGTGCCTTGAAGCTCGTGCGCTCCATGGTCAGTATCTCCTTTGCTCAGAAACTGTTTATGTTTCCATGCCCATTACGGGCCAAATGAAGTATTAATAACATTTTCTTGTTGTAAATAGTTTGTACAGCATGAATTTGTCCAGCCATTGTGTTAAATTTGTTTTGAATCGCTAGTTGACGCCTAAATTTGAATTTATTTTACTTTCATTAATTGTCAATTCTATTTTTTTGTTCTGATTCCTTTTTTATTTGATGTGATGCTTTGAATCTTTTTAGAGTTGCACAATGAAGTTATGAAAATGCTGTAAGCAAACATTTTCACAAATCCTTTCTTGGACTAAAAGTTAAGGACTTTTTAGAACCCCTCCCCCCCCCCCTCTCTCTCTTCCCTATTTTAGTGTCGAAATTAGACTCCCCCCATGTATTGATAATCCTTTGACTTTGCCCATGCATGAGGAGCATCTCAAAAGATTTACGCAAATATAGGCGGTGTAAGTCAAAGGATTGCGTAAACAATGATTACACTTTGCCCTCTATTTTGGCTATTCCTTTGACATAACCTCAACCTCATGTAGTGGAAAAGTCGAAATATTATCTAAGCGAGGAGGCAAGTCTATTTCCAACGTTAAAACAGGGAGTTAAGTCCCATGAGCCCAAAGATTGATACTGGAAACCTAAAAAAGTTGAAGCCTAAATCATGAAGTAAACATGATGTGAAAGTTTGGTTTGGTTAAATTGCATGCAATAATACCAATCTAAATTTATCCAAGTGACCACCTAATTTCTCAATCGAACCATTTCATCTATCTATTTGCTGTTTAAGTATGCAACTTAGTGTCTTCATGGTAACTTAGTTTGGATAATATTTCTGAGAATACAACAAAATAACCTTTCAGTGGAATGGTTGAATTCAAAAGAAAATTAATAAAACTGAAGTGAATCTAAAATAATGGGGCTAAAAAGTTAGGATGAGCACAGATTACGCCAACTTTTTAGCATAGTTCTGACAACACCTATTTGTCTACAGCTACCTTTACCATATCTAAAGGTTGGATATCTTACTGCGCCACCTGCGGGTAATACAATTGCCCCTCATAGTGATTGGAAACGTTCCCAGTTTGTTTTGAATCATGAAGGGCTTCAACAGGTACAAAATCATTTCTTCATTTGTTTGATGGTTAATATTATAAATGAGTACACTCTCCGCTGGGCACATTCATTTCGGAAATCTCTGTTCCTTTGTTTGGAAAAGAAATTCCTTGTCAGCTGTAAATTATGGTCTTCTAAGTCATTAAGGTTGGCCTTATTGACTTGTGGAACATGTGCTGCTGCTAATTTGGATCTCTCTCTCTCAATCAATTTTCATAGTAGAAATGAAGTTCTTGCCATACATTTTTTCATGATCAGTCTTTCTTCTTGCAAAAATATATCAGAATTTTGGAATTGTGTGAATTTTCAATTTGAGTTAATCTAATAGGGTGTCTTAATTCATTTACCCCAGATTAGCGATGTTGAGCAAAGACAGACATCGCCAACCCTTTCTTCCAAAACAGGCGATACAGTAAATAACAATCAATCAACTATTAAAGTTGATGTTCCGGATATTGTTTCTGTATCAGCATGTGCTGATTTGACTTTACCGCCTGGTGCTGGCCTCTGCATCGATACAATTCATCGACCAGTTTTCATGGTATTTGCACTCTTTCAATTGCCACTCTGCTTTCCTAGTTTAAACTTTTAGGATGTTTTTATTACAACGTGGGAAAATAATTGAATTCTAGTCAATTGATTTTATGAAAAAGTTCATTTGAAGGTGTTTATTGGCCTCATTTTCAACCAAGAAAATTGCATATTTTCCATCATTTGGTGCCAAGTGAACACCAAAGATGGAAAAGTAAAGATTGTGTACATTAAACCCAACTTGTCCCTGAATATGTGGAGGTGTGAATTGAAATTCTAGCTTTTTGAGTAATTGGATGGGTTTATATGTGGGCCATCAACAGAATTTGTTTCCATGGAATTTGTTGGTATAAAAAACGCAACAAAAGATGGAAAATCAGAAGAAAATATCCTTTTTACTATTGAAAAAGTGGCTGGAAAAGATGGCTTGTGAAATGTTGTGGTCTCCTTCATCAATTACTAGAGTATAGGTTATCAAGTGTGTTAATAATATGATTAGTGTTCTTGCATTTAAAAAAGAGAGCGAAAATATGTTTCAAAACCTTATTATAATCAGTATCTTTCACTCATTTATACCTCAGGTTGCTGATTCGTGGGAATCTTTAGATGGATGGCTTGATGCAATTCGTTTAGTTTACACAATATACGCACGGGATAAGAGCGAAGTGCTGGCAGGTATAATAACTGGATAATTCTGTTCTATGCAAATTATTGCATCGACGTCAGACATTTTTTTAGAGGAAACTTATGTTGAATCAATTTTCAAGGAAATTAAGAATTGCCTGGCTCAGGTAAGACTCATGTATATTCTTTAATCATTGTTATAAAATAAAATGATGATGTTCTTGTTTTTGTACTTCGTAATGAAATTGGAGTGAGAAGCAAGATGCATTCTTGATCATATTTGATGTTTCAACCTCAGTTTGGATTCATTTTCATAATCGCATATCCAATGCCACATATGCTACACACTCTCCTTACTACTCTCTCTCGTCTTTTATTACCCTCATACTCTTTTCGAAATGGGATTTACAACCCCACAAACTGCCTCAACCACCATCTCGCTCAATTCCCACAGTTTTGTTCTCTCTAAAATGGTCTTTATCCACACAGCCCCAAACAAACGTAAGTAAAAGTTGTTTTATTTAATTATTAAAAATTACATACACGATTACTTTGATATCATGTCTTGTGGCTTGGTTAGGCAAACCTTAAATTCATTAAACACAACTTCCGAAACTTGCTGCATATCCTGAAAAAGATTGTCAAGGGGATTCTCTAAGATGACAAAAATTTCATACATATGGGGGGTCTTATCTTGGCCAACGCTAGAATAGATGAAGGAAGGATCCATAAACCCTCACCACAAATCAAACCAGAAGCAACCGCCGGAACCATCAACTCTGCCTTGTTAGGGTTAAGTTTGTGCCACACAAATACAACCAAAGTTCCCACGCACATATCAATCGCAAAGTACCCACCAAGTATAAAAGGCACACCCATAGCCATAGGCAAGGGCATCCACTTCCCAATCTTAGGCGGCAAAAAATCTCTCACTAAATTAATCCCCACTGCAAAAGCAAAGAACCCATAACATAGTTCCAAACAATGATGAGGCAAAGCTGAAAATCCTTGAACCCCAAGAATTGCCATGTTTCTATAAATTATAGCATAAGGAGCCTTAAATTCTCCATTAGGGTTCCCCACATCAAATGCCTTGTAGAACATTAGGAAGCTAAGAGGAGCTACCACACAGCCTATAACTGTACCAACGGCTTGATTTATTAGCATAGCCCTAGGTGATGTGAGAGTGAGGTGGCTCGTTTTCAAGTCTTGCATTAGAACGCAAGAAACGGAGACAATGGACTTAATTAGACCGCACCCTGCAAGCCCGGCCACCACGCCGTGCTCTTTGCCACCCAATGCGGCTAGCATGAATAGAGCCACCTTTCCGTAGTTGTAGGCCATGTTGAAATCGGTTAGACCGGCTCCATAAGCATTGCAGAATGCTAGAGATGGTGCGAGAATGTAGGCTATGATAACATAGTACCATTTGAGCTCGGGGAATATGAAGGGGATTGCAATTACAGCAATTATGGCAAAGAGGATATATCCGGACACTCCTACCCATAATGGAATTGTCTCTTTGGTGAAGATCTCGTTTTGTTTTAGATCGTTGACGGTTTTGTTCTGGCTATCCGCAGCTGCAGAGGAGATATTATTTCAGTGCTAGCTAGTTCCCCAACCCCCCATCCACACAAGCACACACAGCACCCCAAAACAGAAAAAGAAAACAGAACGAAAGAAAATGAACCCACCCACCAATCCACGCACTTTACCTGAGTTTATGTTCTTGTGTTTCAATCTGCCATGGACATTGGTGGATGTGAAGTACAATATCTTGATCAAATTGTAGAGCCCATCACCAAGGATTAGAGCTATAGATATAAAGGACTGTGAGGAGAGAGAGAGAGAGATTAATAGAAAGAGAGACGTTAACCAATATATATGTAGAGAGAGAGTATATGCCAGATACCCTGTATCCACCAAGACTCTTCATACTGCTCTCGGGCAGATCTGCAGGAAACCAATCTCCTTTAAGGTTTCCGATAAGTGGCCACATTAGACCCCACGAGATCACAGCTCCAAATAGCAATGACAAGTTCACATTGTGAGAACAGATCATTCCAGTTCCCACATAAGTCATGCTAAAATCGAAGTAAAATCTACACCCCAAAAAACAGCCATCCAAAAAATGATCAATCACAAGTCAACCTCAGAAAATCAGAGGAAGACTTACAATATATAGAGAGAGAGAGCGAGCAATACATACGTCTGCTTCCAAGCTTGCAATCCGAAAGTAGGGAACTGCGAAAAACCACACCCTTCTTTTCCAGTGTAGAACCATTGGAAAAATCCCCACAAGAAACTGATAGATAAGTACCTCATGAAACCCCGTACTTGCTTCCTGCAAAAAAAATTATTACAACCCATTCTTTATACATTAGATTCATTGATGAAAACACAATAAATTATGACATCAATATAATAACTTCAAATAAGTACTTGGCAACATCATTTCCCCGGGTATGAAATCCATTGATAAGAACAGCCGTTGCCATCCCACTTGGAAAGGTCAATTTGTAGTCAACAATCAAAATCTGCAAATCCATTGTACCACATGAAAATCCATCTTAACTAACCGTTGATTAATAAGAAGATTGACATATATATATATATATATATAAACACCTTTCGAAGTGGAATCAATACAAAAAGACCAACAAAACAAGTCAAGAAAAGGTAGCTGGTCATCCAACCGATCCTGGGTTCCTTATAACTATCTGGAGAATTTCCTTCATTGCTAATCCCAGTCATCAAATACGTCCTCTTGTTCAATGCCAAAAGATAAGATCCAAATCCTCCTAAAAAAAACAATGAAATGCCTTTAAAAGATCTCAAGAAAACAATAGTAAAACAAACAAAAACATTAATCAAACCTCAAACCTGCAACGGCAATGCTATAACAGGCAACAGAACAAGTCTGTATCATAGTATTCTCTTGCCTCGTAAAAGGAGTCGATAAAATACCAGCCTTTTTGACCACTTTTGTCCATACACGCATGAAGACGAAAGCAACAAGGGCAGCAGAGACATTTAGATTAGGAGCAATCCCAGTTGTAAGGTTCATTTTAGTGGCGATTACACTGTAAACACTCCCAATCAAAATGCTCGAGATTATTGACCTAAATGTCACCTGTTTTCTCCATGGTTGGATTCTGTTTGAATCGTCGACTTCTTCTTCTTCTTCTTCTTCCTCCACCTTTTCCAAGCTTTCTCTCTCTATCTCTTCTCCTGTATCCATGGCCTCGGGTGGTATTATCTGCATTGTTGATGGCCTCATTAATGCGTCTAAATCCGTATATCTCAGTAAGTGTGATTGGTTGAGATAATAGAAAGATGGAATAGTACTTAGTTTATATAGAGTTTTTCACCTTTGTTTACTCCTCTATACTTAATAGAGGAGAACGTACGGAAACCAGATTTCTTTAGATTCTTTAATATATACATTGCCAGAACTTTTGAAGTAAACTGACCAATTGATGAAGCTGCATATGGGATGTGTCTACTTCCCTCAGTTGTGCGCCAATTATAGAAGGGTATTATAGTTTTGTGATATATGTATATACATTCATTCTTACAGGTCAAACAAAATAGCACTCAGCACTAGAGCGGAATTGAGGGCGTGGCGAAACAGACTTAAGTCCGATTCATTATAAGAAAAATATTATATAAAAAAGGGAAATTGGAATTCTTGGTTGAGTAGCAGTAGGATGCATGTAACTTGTCATAAAGTACCATATAAGACCTATTATTAAGTTAAAATAATGCAATTAGTACACTGCTTATTCACAAATATAATATACCTATGGAAGAGAGAGCGAGATTGTTTGGGCAAAAGGGTCAATATCGTCTCAAATATACAAAGTTAAGGATAGATCGAGAATGAAGATTTAATTGTTGTTTCATACGATTGGCTATAAGGGTCAATGCGATTCGTTTGATGCATGCAGCACGGAGGGAGGGATTTGTTTTTGTTTCTATATTCAAATACTTCACATGTGATTATTTATTATTATTGTTATTTTAAATCAATTCGTTAACCAGGGGGATTATGACGGTGGCTCTTATATCTAACTAATACTCGTTTCATTAAGGTGATGTTTGGTGGAGTTTTTAAGTTGAGTTTTTAAAATATGGTGTTTGGTAGAATTTGGAAGTATGTTGAAAAGTGAATTTAATTTTTGTTTGAGTTTTTTTCAACCAACTAAAAATTTTCAAAAAATAGTCACAACGGATCTTATTTTATAGATTTTGACGAGTATTTTTTAAATATATATTTTTTATTTAATTTTGATTTTTGAATTTAAAGTTATGGTGTTTTAAAAAATATTAGAGAGAGAAAGTAAAGTGAAGTAAATTTTGAAAAGTGTAAAAGTATAGTTGTTTTTAAGTTGAGTTTTTAAAATTTGAGAAAAATAAAATAAATAAACACATACCAAACAATAGCGGTGTTTAGAATCCAATCCAAACCAAGGAACCAATCCAATCCAATCCATTTTTCCTGGATTTTATGGATGATTGGATTGGATCGGATGCAAAATTTGAAAACCGAAAAAATTGGATCGGTTCCAGTTTGATATGTTTTAGGAACCGATCTAATCCAATCCAATCCATTATTAGAATTGCCACATGTCTCTCTCTCATTGGTGGCATATTATAATATATAAAAGGGGTCACTTTGAAATATTCATAAGGTAAGGGACTTTAATTAAAATATGATTGAAGTAATATATTTTTAATCTTAGTTTGTTATTTAATATTTAGTTTAATCATGTATGATTTGTCACTTGGTTAAATTATATATTGTTGGTTAAACAGCAGACATTTTAACTTAAAACTGTTTGGTTGAACACTTGAACTTTATTTGTAATGAATTTTATTTAATTTACAAATAGTTTACGTTTTATTTTACATTAGAATTAAACATTTCAAGAATGTAATATATCTTATTTTAAATTTCTAATCGGATCGAATCGAAACCAATCCAATCCAACATTTAATTGGATTGGATTGGATTAATAAAGTGTATTGGATTGGATTGGATGGCAAAACCTAGAATCGACATCGAATCGGATCGGATAAGATGCGGATGGTTTAAATGACCGGATCAGATCGGATGGACACCCTTACTAAACAAGCCCTAAGGCTCCGTTTGATTACAAGGTAGAAAAAGAAAATAAATTAAGTTAGTTTTGGTGAAAAGATGAAAAAAAAGTTAAGTGATAGATGTGATATCTTATTGATTTTTAAATTTTTTCATAAAAAAAAATTTCTTTACTTGGTGGTAAGTAAAAATTTTCCACCAAAAATATTGAAAGATGGAAGATATATAATCATAAAATGAGTAATATCTCTCATCTTATTTTATATATTTTCACACAAACTAACTAAATTTATTTTCTTTTTTCATTTTTGCAAACAGAGCCTTAATAGTTTCTGTAGACTACTTTGTTCCATCATAGATCATCATGTTACTTTGATATCTTTTGAAAAAATATTAATTTTGGGAGATTTGGTGCTTTGACTAATAATAAGACTTTTAATTTGGAATATCATAATCTAAAAAATTGGACTCTTGATTAACAAGGAAGGAATGGTTAATATTTATTTTAAATAATCCTTTTAATGTTTGTTTTTTTGAACCATTTTTTATTTGTATGTATGTGCATTTGAATATATTATAATTAGGTGAATTAAGAATATATATATATATACTCCATCATTAAATACATTAAGAGTTTATTGTTTTTTTAGTTCATTTTACTTTCTAAAACATAATCAATGTAAAAAATCTTATATTGATAAATAATTTTTATTATTAACTATTGATTAAATTTAAACTAGTGTATCTTTCAAAAAAGAAAAAAAAAACCGACTAAAACATTGATTTTTAATTTGCACAAAAAAAAAAAAAATAGATTACAAATCAAAATGTTGAGTGTCAAATAATATCGGCCCATTCGTTAATATACATATATAAGGAGAATAGAGGCCCACCTTCCCATGATTTAAGGCAGTTGATGGGCTACAGGAATTCCTAGACTTGAGCCCTCTGCTTTTTTATTAGTTTCCCTTCTGATTCCCAGGAAACTAGTTACCCACGCAATTTATTTTTGTTTTTCTTAACATTTAAAATTAAAAAATGTCTTATTCTTAATTTAACAAAATTAAATTAAAATTAATGTATTTGTAAAAACCTATGCGAATTTAAACAAACTTTTAATTTGAAATGAGAAAAAAATATATTATAATAATGATAAATTTAGATTAAATTCTAATAATTTGTCTGTATTCTGCATGACATTAATAAATTCACGTTAACCCTGCTTATAATACATGTTGATTTGGTAATTGATAACCATGTGTATTGTATCTACACTTTTGCTTTAGGCAAAAGAGGAGGAAAAACCCTAAGGCCTCGTTTGGTTCACGGAAAGGAAATTAGTTCCCTTATCTTTCCCATGGAGGTGGGAAAGTAAATTTCCTGTCAAATTTTCTTTCTTGTGTTTGGTAAACTATGAAAAGTATTTAGGTAAGAGTATTATTGTCTAAAATTTGTGTAATAAATGCTTGAAAATCACATGGGAAAATCAATCCCATGTGGTTTGGGAGGAATGGTTCTACCCCCTACTTTCCCCTCTCTCGAGAAAGTGTTTCCGGAATTTGTGCTTACCAAACAAAGAAAATGAACTACTTTCCTTTCCCGAGTACTAAAATCCGTGAATCAAACGAGGCCTAAATTTATTAAACTAAGAGAAACAAAATAGAGGTCGTACACACTATATTTTTAAAAGAAAATTTTAAATAAACTCGAGACAAATTTGGTAGCTGAGCTGGTTTGCGAGTATCTATTTTTAATTTATCCTCAGGGCGCCGTTTATTTGAACATTTAGGACCTATTTGATAATAACATAAAAATGAAAAATAAAAATAATTGATTTTTGTGATAAGTTAAAAAATAAGTTCAGACATGTAGGTATATATCTTCTTACTTTGTTACTTTTTTCATGAAGAATTTTTTTTCGATAGTTGAACAACAAAAATTTTTCACAAAAAATTATGAAGGATGTAGGATAGTTACTCATAAAATGAGCATAAGATGGACATGAGTCAACATATTTTTTGACTTCTTACCCAAATCAAATGTTTATATTTTCTTTTGCCATGTTGTTATCAGACGGTACCTTAGACTCCGTTTTATTGCAAGATGAAAAATGATGAGAAAAATAACTAATTTAAATGAGAAGATGATAAATAAATTGAGGAATGTGGTGAGATTGTCTCAATTTCATACTAATTTTTGGAGTAAAAAACTAAAATGGCCACTGAATTTTACCCCGAGTTTCAATTTCACCGCTAAATTTTTATTTTTCTCAATTTACCCATTAAAGTTTAGGCCGAGTTTTAATTTGACCATTCCATCCATTTTTCACTGTTAAAGTCAAGAAAAAAAAAACATGTGCTTTGCACATGTGCTCTAAACAAGGGCAAAACCATCATTTTAGGTGTAAATATTGATTTTCTAAACAAGGGCAAACCCTCACCACTCGGCTAGAAACCTCCACCTTTATCGGGGGAGAGAGGTGGAGGTGAAGTGAGTAATTCTTGTATCATGCTATTGAATCTAGTGGAGCTACATTTATAAATTATGTCATTGCGCTAATTTGGGGGTACCAAAAATTCAAGAAACATAGGAGATCAAGAACAACAACAACATCAATAAACTTAACAATTATATCAAAGTTTTTGGGCTCTCAAAATCTAATAAGAAAGGTAAGTTTTGATTCAGATCCATATCCAAATCATATTTATATAGACTAATTATAAATTGTTTCGGAATTAGAACCCTAAATATTAAATCAAGAATAAGAACTTCATGTTACTGCTCTATCTCCATTTATTAAAAATAGTTCTGACGAGAATATGAGGAAATTGGATTCGCCGGAGCTCTGCCCATTGCCGCTGTTGAGTGTTGGTTTACATCAGAATCCTGCCGGAGACGACAAAGACGAGGAGTTTTACTCTCCAAGAGGATCTATTGGTGGTAGAGAGAGCTCGATTGACGCTTATTCCACTTCCAGGATAGTGTTTGCAGCAGTAGAAGCGAAGAATTTTCGAAGGGATTAGTGGATCGAGTTTTCCATCTTACTCATCTTCTACCTCCGGTTTGCCTGCTTGATCCGTTTCTCTGAGTATTTCACCACTGGTTAGTTTAAGACCAATTAGCTCGAGAATTAAATACCCAAAATTAGTTGTTATTCCGACTGCTCCATCGTCTAATTCCTATTCTCCGAACAACTCATATTCGTAAGATTCGTCAAAATCATCACTAAGAATATCGAGAAGCAGATGACAGTGATAGTGATGGTGAATATAGAAAATTACCATTGGATTTGGTTTCCTTTGAAGGTGTTAATTCCATGTTAAGCCCTGAATTTGTATAAAAAATTAACATTTATACGTAAAATGATAATTTTGCCCTTGTTTAAAGCACATGTGCAAGGCACGTGTGTTTTCTCTTGATGTTAACTGTGAAAAATGGATGAAATGGTCAAATTAAAACACGGCCTAAACTTTAATGTGTAAATTGAGAAAAATAAAAATTTAGTGGTGAAATTGAAACTCAAGATAAAGTTTAGTGGCCGTTTTGGTTTTTTACTCTAATTTTTGTTAGTATATGTCCTCCATCTCCTTTTATGTTTTGTGTAAAAATTATCTTCACCATCACCCAAAGAAAAATTTTCAATGGAAGAAAACAAAAAGTAAGAGTTAATATCAGCATATCCCTTAACTTATTTTCTAACTTCTCACAAAAATACATTATTTTTTTTTACTATTTTCTATTTTATCCAACGAAACCTTATAGTCGTTTAAGTAAATTTAACATAATAAAGAAATTGCATGTTGATCAAATTATAGTGAGATTGAGAAATTTTTTATACCAATTGTAAAAGAGTGACAAAGAAAAGTAATTTACGTCCTTCCAATTTTCATGATTTAACATTATTATAATAAATACGTCGTCTTATTTTAGTCCAACCAAATATTTTTTATAATTTTTGAAGTCATGCTTTATTTATAAAAATGGTAAGTAGTATCACATTTGAACACCGTATCTTATCGTTATTTTTTTTATCCAGTCTAGTTTAGACTTTAACAAAAAAAAGAAAAAAAATATTAAAAACTCTAATTTTACTGAAATAATATTTAGAATAAAACTTATTTATTGTTATAAAATTTGTATTAACATGTGTGCACTATTATATTAGTATGTAAAATTTGTGAATTACTTCTATTCTTAATACCTATAAATATACATAATTATGCTGGCAACAACTATTTAAATGTGTAAACATAGCATGTATTTGGTTTATAAACTATAAGAGTGTGTTTGTCGCACAGGATTAAAAGTAAGGTTGGATTAATTAATCTTATTCGGTGTTTGTTGTCGAAAATGATAGGATAAATAAATCCTACCATGTGTTTGGCGCAAGGATGAATATGATATCCTGCGTTTGGTGCAACATGGAATTGGATTGCACAAATGATTAATTATCATTTTATCCCTTTAAAACCAGATAAATATATACCACCCCTATATGTCGTATTATTTTATCTTATGGTTGCGGGATAACAAAATGAATATAATTTTTTTTATTTTGATCTTTTTTTCTTTATGCCTTTTATATATTCAAATTTGTTAATGAAAATTTTCAACCACCCAAAATCACAATAACTCAACTAATAAAATTCATTTCTTGTATAATATGGTATTTTTATTTATTTTTTTATTAAATGAAGGTATTTATAAGGAACTTTAATTTTAGAAAAAAATTGTAATATTAGAATTTGAAACTGTACTTAATTCCTAGTTTGTAAATATTGTATGTAATATAGAACTTTTCTCCTGGTAGAGTTTTTTACGAAACTTATTTATAAATAGGAGTGTTATGAAATAGAAATTGAAGAGGAATTATGAATTGTATTGATATTCTTGATGATTACAATGTACAATGAAGAGGGATATATATACTAGAGGAGCTAGGCTACAATTAGGTAACATATTACAATTAGGTAACATACAATTTGGTAACTTATAATTAGGAACCGTAATATATTCTAACACCCCCCCTCAAACTCAAGGTGGTAAGTGAGAGACCAGCTGGAGTTTGGAAATCAGAGCTTGGAAACGACTAGGCTGGTGGGCTTTGGTGAAGAGATCTGCAGGCTGGTCATCAGAAGTTACAGACATAAGACGTATGTAGAGGCTGCGAATATGCTGGCGAATAAAGTGACAATCAATCTCAATGTGTTTGGTTCGTTCATGAAAAACGTCATTGTGGCTGATTTGGATGGCACTGTGGTTGTCACAATAGAGAGTAGTGGGAGAGTCCTGAGGGGCACCAAGTTCATCAAGGAGTCGTCGAAGCCATATAAGTTCTTGTGAAGTATCAGCTAGGGCACGGTATTCAGCCTCAGTACTTGATCGGGAAACGACAGACTGTTTCTTACTACGCCAAATAAGAAGAGAGTCCCCAAGGAAAAAACAGTAACCGACGATCTGTAGGGTCACCAGCCCAATCTGCATCAGAGTAAGCGCGTAACACAAGAGATGATCTCGAAGAATAGTGAAGCCCGTAAAACATTGTCCCTTTGAGATAGCGAAGAAGGCGAATGACAGCATCAAAGTGAGTAGAACGTGGAGCAGACATAAACTGACTAACAACATGAACATCATAAGCAATATCTGGGCGCGTGACAGTAAGGTAAACCAAACTGCCAACTAACTGTCGGTATAGAGTGCCATCAGAGAGAGGAGTACCATCAAACGGAGTAAGTCTGACATTGGTGTCCAATGGAGTAGATGCAGTTTTACTGTCAGTGAGGCCAGCACGAGCCAGAACATCAGACGTGTATTTCACCTGGGACAAATAGTAACCCGTCGAGTCAGAAAGAACTTCAAGCCCTAAAAAATAGTTGAGTCGACCAAGGTCCTTCATCTCAAAGAACTGACTGAGAGACTTTTTGAGATTCGAGATACCAGAAAGATCATCGCCAGTAATTATCATATCATCCACATAGAGGAGAAGAAGAATAATCCCATAATCTGTCTTTCGAATAAAGAGGCCTGAGTCTGAAGTACTGGAGGAGTAACCAAGCTTCGTGATAGTGGAGCTAAATTTTGCGAACCAAGCTCGAGGGGCTTGCTTGAGCCCATATAAGGCACGACGAAGCTTGCAGACCTGAGTAGATTGGTGCGAATAACCGGGAGGGGGTTTTATATAGACTTCTTCTGTGAGATCCCCATTAAGAAAGGCATTCTTGACATCCATCTGAAAAAGATCCCATTTGCGAACAGCAGCAATAGCAATAAGACTGCGAACAGATGTTATGCGAGCGACAGGAGCGAAAGTTTCTTCATAATCTATACCATACTCCTGATTAAACCCCTTGGCTACAAGACGAGCTTTGTAACGATCAATTGAACCGTCAGATCGTGTCTTGATTTTATATACCCATTTACACCCAACTGCAGACTTTCCAGGAGGAAGATTCACTAGATCCCAGGTATGAGCTTTATCTAAAGCTTGCAGTTCTTCTGTCATAGCTTGCTGCCAAAGTGGATTAGTACTAGCTTCCTTATAAGAGGAAGGTTCATAGTGAGAAATCATGGTAGCGTAACAATGGTAGTCACGAAGATAGTGAGGAAGCTCTTTTACCCGAGTGGACTGTCGTTGTGGCTGAGGTATAATAGGATCAGCAGGCGAGACATCATCATTGGGAGGGACCGTTTGTTGAGGCTCGTCAGAATGAATAATATCAGATGAGGATGGGGTAAACAATTCAGCAGACGGTGGAGCAAGTGGTTGAGGTGGTGGTGGTGGGGGGGGGGGGGACTTCTGGAGTAGGATGCGGTGTGGAGACTGAGTGAGGTGGAAGTGTGGTTTTTGGGTCAGGTTCAGGTGGTGATGTGATAACTGGAGTCTCTAATTCAGGGGTGGAAAGATCAAGGGAAGAATGAGTGAAGAATGGAATTAGAGGTTCTTCAAGAACATGAAATTTGGAAAGAGATGAGAACATTTTATGTTCCCAAAAGACAACATGACGAGAAATTCGTAGGCATTTAGAGACAGGATCCCAACACCTATAACCTTTGTGTTCTATTCCATACCCCAAGAAGCAACAAAGACGAGCACGGGGTTCCAATTTAGAATGTTCATGAGGCTGGAGTAACACAAAACAAGCATAACCGAAGACTCGTAAGAAATTATAATCATGAGAGGTACCATGAAGTCTCTCATATGGAGACTGATGCTGAATGAAGGGAACAGGTATACGATTGATAGTGTAAATAGCGGTAAGTGCTGCTTCCCCCCATAATCGTTCAGGGCAATTACTAGAGATAAGAAGAGTGCGAACAGTATCAAGAATATGTCTATGCTTACGTTCAGCACGACCATTTTGCTGAAATGTACCTGGACAAGAATATTGAGAAATAGTGCCCTGTTCACGAAGAAATTTAAGAAATGATGTCGCCTTGTATTCCATGGCATTATCAGCACGAAAAATCTTTATTGGACGAGAAAATTGAGTTTGAATCATACGAGCAAATTTATAGTAAATTTGGGCTAATTCAGAACGATTTTTCATAAGATATATCCAAGTAAAACGAGAATAATCATCCAAAAAGATAACAAAATATTTTGAACCTCCCATGGTAGAATGTGGAGATGGTCCCCAAACATCAGAGTGGATAAGATTAAATGGTGCTGAAGAAATAGAATCATTTTTATTAAAATATAATGCAGGTTGTTTTCCAAGTTGACAAGATAGACACGACAATTTTTCAGACTTTATTGACCCTAACTGACCAGATGATACAATAGAACGAAGACGATCAAAAGACACATGTCCTAAACGAGAATGCCATAACTCAAACGAAGAAACAGGTGGTGTGGATGCAGTAGTAGTCGGTATGGATGCAACGATAGGAGTAGGTGAGGTACGAAGGTGTATGAGCTCAAACATGCGGCCAACTTTACGGTCTATCCCAATAATTTGTCTCGTCTGAGGATCCTGCACATGACAACCAGAAGAAGAAAATATAACATTCAGCTCAAGGTCACATAGTTGACCAACAGAAATAAGGTTGATAGTCAATTTTGGAATATGGAATGTAGCAGGTAAAAAGAGGCTAGGTGTAGTAACCGTCCCAACATGACTAACAGATAACTGAGAACCATCAGCAGTTTTAATGGTGGGTGTATGAGAATTATAACTTTTAGATGTGAAAATAGCAGGATCAGAAGTCATATGATTGCAGCAGCCAGAGTCAAAGAACCAAGATGTACCTGTGGTGGTAGCCATAGCAGAACCAGAAGAGGATGTAACCTGTTTAAGAAGAGCTGTGATGTCAGCTAGAGTCACATGTGCAGGAGAAATGTCTGCCTCAGAGGAATCAGTGGTGGCAGCGGTGATGGTGCTGGAAGATGATCTAGAGGAGGATCTCCTGGATGGGTTCTTGTAACAATCGGCTTGAAAGTGACCTGGTCCCACCTTTTTGCAAAAGAAACACGTCCTAATTGGACACTTTAGTAGCATATGGGTGGTGGCATGACAGTATGCACATTCTCGAGAAGACAAGTTTTTGGTAGGTTTCGAGCTTTGAATGGCTAAAACAGCATGAGAATTGTGGGCTCGAGTGACGAACCGAGTTTCTTCAGAGAGAAGCTCTGTTATGACATCATCAAGAGACGGTAAAGGATTACGATGGAGTAGAGCAGTCCGAACTGGTTCGAATTTATCGTGAAGTCCCATTAGAAGAGTGATAACACGCTAGTTATCTCGGTATGTTTCAAATTTTTCTGTATCATGCTCACAAAAAGTAGGTTCAGATTGGGCTAGCTGATCCCAAATAGCTTGAAGGTCGGATAAATAATCATCAATCGATTGCTCGGGTTGTTGAGTTTTAGAATGTAAAGCAGTAAGCAACTGGTACTGATGAGAGAGATCCTTTGGGGTGTACCTAGATTTTAGAAAATCCCAGACTTCCTTCCCGGTGGTAAAACGACCAATTTGCTGCCCTATACGAGAGATAGAGGTATTCCGAACCCATGTGATAATATCACCATTTTTGCTTTCCCAATCATCAAGTCGATCATTGAACTTATCGTCGGTTTCATCGGTTTTCTTGGTTGGCTTAAGGACTTCCCCAGTAACAATTTGCCAGGACTTACGAGACTTCAGAAAACTGGTCATGGCTTGGGACCATTGAACATAGTTGGTGCCATTGAGAACGAGAGAAATCGGACGCGAAAACTCGTGCTTTTCCATTGAGAAACGTGGAAGATAACACAGTATCCGTAAAAAATAATCTGATTCTGAGAAATATGAGGTCAGAAACGGATCCGGAGCAGTTGATTTAGTGGGGAACCGGTCTTAGAGTGAAAAAAACCGGGTTAGATATAGGTGAACCGGTCAAGGGAGTAAAAAACCGGTTCAGAAAAAAACCGGTCTAGGGTTTTTAGGGCAGTGGCGCGTGGATCTTGGCGGCGCGACTGAGAGATGTTCCAGAGGCGCGTGGAGGCGCGTGTGAACTCCGATCGGGGTGATTTCGATGGCGTTGGGTCCGTATTGAAGAGACGAAGGTTTTGATATATTATATGGGTGGTTTAGGGTTCGTTATCGAGGTGGCGATTGATCAAGAAGGGGGGGTGTTCGTGGATCTGGGAGGCGCGACTGGGCGATGTTCCAGCAGCGCGTGTGGGCGCGTTTAAACTCCGATCGGGGTGAATTTGACGGCGTTTGGTTCGTATTGAAGAGATGAAGGTTTTGGTATATTATTTTGGTGGTTTGGGATTTTGTATCGAGGTGGCGAGCGAGGAGAATAAGGATTAATAGTGTTTTGAGGCAAGGATTGGTTCTAGAGGAGGATGTTTCCCTCTGATACCATGTTACGAAATAGAAATTGAAGATGAATTATGAATTGTATTGATATTCTTGATGATTACAATGTACAATGAAGAGGGATATATATACTAGAGGAGCTAGGCTACAATTAGGTAACATACAATTTGGTAACTTATAATTAGGAACCGTAATATATTCTAACAAGGAGAATTGCATTAGTTCAAAAAAATTTTGTGGACAATAATTAAAATTGCATATATTTTTAAAAGAAAAGCAAGTTGTATTATAAAATATCTGAACTTGTAATCCGTAACTCCACTAAATGCAAAATTTATGAAATCTTTATCCGACTAGTCCTTATCATGTCCGATCCCGCTTAATCCTTATCTAACTGATACCTTTCCAATCATATCCCACATAATTCATATCAGACTAATTCCGTCTCATATTATATTCGACTTTTATTCTATCCTATCCTACCTCTTTATTCGGCACGCCAAACGCACCCTAAAGGGATAACAAACGTGCGAACGTAAATTTAACTTACTTTTTCTTAATTTTAAACTTTAATGTTTGCCTAAGATATTTCTATTTTCAAATTTATTTGGTACCAGTATTACTTTCATTAAATTCCTTTTTTACTTTGTACCACTTTCACTCTTAATTACAACGAAACCACTTTCACTCTTAATTATAACGAATCATTAATAATAATTATTTATAATAAGTTTAACTTGAACAGTTTAACTCTAACCTAATACTATCACCATCGGCGAGCACACCTTATTACCACCGGCGCCGACCATTTAGCAGGAGAAGGAAGAGGAAAATGGAGTCGCAGAAGAAGGAGAAAAAGACGCTGGAGAAGAAGAATGAGGAGTTGCTGGAAAGAAGAAATAGAAAAAGTCGCTGAAGAAGAAGACGGTGGTAATGGTGAAAGATAAATGAATTGTTGATTAATTAAAATGGAATGATTAGTTGAATGAGATAAAAATAATTTGATACTAAGTAATTTTGGGGTTGAGAAATCACTACCCCTATTTTTTCCTTAACATTAAATACATATAAATGATAAATATTATAAAGAACACAATATATTCGGTGTATTACTTTGTAATATCTTAAACCTAATTATGTAATGTTACGTTAGGTAAATCAATCACATACTAGCTTCACATTGATTTCATCGCCTACATTCATAATAACATTAATAGTTAATAGTGCCTACATATGCAAAGTTTGTATAAATACACACACATATATATACATAATTACGCAAACAACAAATATTTAAATTTTTAAAAATTGCATAATGCTCGAGAATATCAAGTATTCCGGATCAATACTAAAATAACAAAGCAAAGATGCAAGCATAATCTTGACTTGTTTTCTATTAAATTATAAAAAAAATTAATAATATGTCTCAGATTTTCTATAAATATTAATATTATGTTTAACGCTCCGGATAAAAATATTAAATAAAATAAAAAACATAAGATATGAGTATTTAATTATATTTATCTCTTAATCTTACGTGTTAAATATAGTCTAAATATATATAAATAATAAATTTAATAAAGACCTGACTATATTCAGTATATTACATAGCGACATCTTGAGCTTGCAAAATGTTAAATAAATCAAGGGTGTTCTTAAATGTACCCACAAAATCAGTCTTCTCACCCCAGTGTATGAATACTTTCTTCTCACTCCATTAAATCTTTAAAAAATCTTGCACTTCACCCCAGCACTGGGGTGAGTTTACTGAAATAATATAGGGACGATAAAATTTTGTCGCTAAAAGTAAAAATATTAAATAATATTAAATTTGTTATTAAGATAAAACATGATAATAAAATTTACATTGTTCTTAATAAATTTTATTAAAAATTTCATCTAAATAGTACCTCCAAGATACAAAATATTAATTGTCATAAATAATTTTTAGTAATTATATGATATTTTATATAATCTTTTCTTAAATGTTTATTATTCATATTTCAAATTTATTTACAAATTTTATTTTTATCTTTATCAAATAAGTAAATATAATACTTAATTCACTACTTCAAAAATATTAAAAGATCACTTTGTTGTTTGAAAATATATGTTATCTTTTGTGAAAATGGAAAAAATTAATTTGAAAAATAAAATAGTTTTGATAAAAATAAATCATTTATTAACATATTTTGTTACTTTCGATTTCTATGATATTTAATTTTTCGGAGATTCAAGAAAACGATTTCTTTACAAAATAAAATACTTTTCATAAAAATAAATTACGAAAAACATCATTGAAAATGTTATTGTACCAGTGCAAATAAAAATAAAAATAAAAGTCTAGTAATCTATATAAAATTATGAGAATACTTATTATAAGCATATATTTATGAGATGCATGTAATTAAGCGAAAATAGTAGATGTTTGTTTGTTGGAAATAATGTAATTTTTTATTAATTTTTAATTTTTAAAACTTTAAATGGGTAAGAAGATAAATTAGTGGCGATTTTTTCAAAGTATAGAAAGCAGGATGAGAAGAAAGGGTTTTACGCTATTTTTTAGGTTAAGATTAACATAACTTTAACTTTTAGTGGGGTGAGAAGACGAATTATGTGGGTGCATTTAAGAACACCCTAAATCAATCACATACCAGTTTCACATAAATTTCGTTGTGTGCATTCATAATAAACTTAATAATGCCTGCACATATTATACTTTCTATTTCAATTTTTGCTGCACATATATATATATATATATATATATATATATAGAGCTTGTTTAGTTGCGTAAATTAACTTATTTATAATTATGTTATTATAAATTAATAAATTATAATTTTTTTTATTTAAAAAATAAAGTAAAATTATTTTTTGACTTTTTCTCATGAATATGTATAGTAATTATAAATTATATAATTTAAACTATATATTTACATTTTCTTACTTAATATGTTAGATATTAATTTAAATAATTTTAAATTATTCAATTTATAAATAAAAATGAAAACCAAACCCAGGGTAAGTCAACCGAATACCTCACATTATATTTTTTTCGAAATTAAAAGTATTCTTCACTGGTAAAGTGGGCCGATCGGCCCCAATAATCCGGTACTCACGTGTCAGAAGGGCAGTGCCTCGTCAGCAAGCCGCACCTCTGCTCTTCTATATCGTTTCTCTACGGCAGTCAACGGTTCGATTAAAAACACAGCAATCGGAGCTTTGTAAGAGCTCTCTCTCTCTCTACCCCTCTCCACTACCACATCACAACGTGAAAAGTGATTTTTAGATTGTTCTGGTTTTCCGATTTTTTTTAAGGCGGTTTTCGGGGATAGGTTTTCGAGGATGGGAGGCCGTCAGAAAAGCTACTCGGCCAATCACAACGATTACAAGCTTCTGGAAGAGATTGGTTATGGTGCGAGTGCTACTGTATACAGAGGGATCTATCTTCCTTTCAATGAAGTTGTTGCTGTTAAGTGTTTGGATCTCGATCGGTGCAATAGCAATCTGGTTTGTTTCTGTCCTTATCTGGAACTTTCTTTTTATGCTCTATTAATTGATAGCGTATAGATATGTAATGATTTGTCTTTACATGTATAAGTTTGATGCCGAGATGAATGACTTGGATTTTACACGAGAATTTATTTGTTTGTGTAAATTCGGTTTTGATCTGTTTGTTTGTTTAATGTTTTGAATTGCTTCTTTTTCCGTTGAATTCTATTTGATTGTCTAGTGGATTTGCTTTGTGAAGTTAGGATATACTGAGAATTGAGATTACAAGGTTGGGGAATCTTTCATTTACTAATTTAAGGATGGTATTTATGTGGACTTCCAACTCTGAATTGTTGACTTTGGATTACTGTATTGGTATGTAAGTCCCTGCTTGTGTTTTGGATAAGTTTCGGATTCTGATACTATCAATTTAGGGCTTTGGATGGTTAAATTAGCAAATTTAAGTTGCCGAGGTAACTTTCTTTTGTTTGTTACAATAAAAAAATTTGTCGTGTATATTCTTAAAGAATGCATTGAATTTTTATTCAAACTGCGCTGTGAATGAGATAAGAAAGTTTAGTTTCTTAATTAGTTGTTTCCTACCGTTAGGAGGTTGCGTAATTTTGTCTAACGGTTATAAACCTCCAACTCTAATATACTGATAAATCTATTTGACTATTCCACAAGATTCCAATTGCTGCTCTTTTGCATTTGCAAGCTTCATAATTATCATGTTTCCTTTTTTCCCCATTGTTGAGGATTTATTTTGAGGAAGGCTGTTGAGTCCAATGGTTTGGAGTTACCCCAATCTAAGTAGTGATAGTAATATGCATTTTAACAGAATAGTTACTTATGCTAAATCTCTTTTAACAATTACAAAGCACTCAATTGTCTTCTGTTGTTACTGACCACGTTGATTCTACAATGTCTAGTTTATTGCGTCCTTGAAGTTGGTGTGAACGAGAAAATTGCAACTCATTAGAGGCGTATATGTGGCTTGACAAGGTGTTTTTTTTTAAATTATTTTTTCCATGGCCTCGCATTTTAAGCCGAAAGCTAGAAATGCTCCCTGTTTTGACTTTTGATAATCAGTAGACTCACCAACGCCGTCTAGTCGTCTACCATCTGTTAGAAAACCATACATTAATTTTATGTGTCACCCTGGGACACAGTGGTATTTAATCATGATCCTAACCTACTTGTAAAACACGATATGTCTCTCTATCTTACCAAGTAACCATCTGCATGAGCCAATACCATTGTCCCCCCCCTCTCTCTCTCTCTCACACACACACACACAAAATGTCACAACCACGCAATACTACCACCCCATCCCACCCACAAAACCACTGTGTAATTGCAAGTACTTCACTTATATCCATGACAAGTTAAAAGAAACTGGATTAAAAAGCATGTTATTAATGACCAACATATGGGAAAAATAAATCTGTCAAATGACACAAGAAGTAGAAAGTGTGAGTGTGCAAAGAGAAAAATTGAATTGTTCATCAACAATGATGAGTATTAGAAAGTGTGAGCACCCAAAGAGAAAAATTGAAATGTTCATCAACAATAATGAGTATTCAGAAATTGAACTTCATGAGTGTTCAGAAATTGCGCCTATGAAGTTCCTCAATACCCATTCCCTGTTTGGACATCAAAAGAACACACCTATGCACATTCTATGGAAAGAAGAAGGCTATTGACAGACACATACCATAAATTTCAACAATTTTACCTATACTAAGCATTTTATAACCCAACAAGAAGAGTGTGTTGATTGGGTTATGAAGTCTTAGCAGGATTATACAAAAAGGTAGGGAGGGTATGTACCAAAAATGGAGAAAACATTTTGTGCTCTCTTAGTGAAATTCCCGCTTACGGCTTCTATGTTAATTTATCTACATTTTTAGACAGATATCTGTTTGGTTCTTATTTGTTTTACTTTTAAAAGTTGTAAATGCACGACTGTTACATAATTATATGTTTGCTATCACGAGATCATAAAGCATTGTGAGGTATATGATGGACTATTGAGGGTCATTCCGATGTTCAAATCTACATCTTCCATGCACTTTCTAGATGGTCTTTTCGTACATGTCTGTTAAGACCACAAACACACCACGTATATATATTTTTCCCTCCTGCATGAATACCTTGAATTAGGTATTCATATGTTCCAAAATTGAGCTTTAAGCCTTTAATAATACTCCTACTTGGTACTTATGTTATTTATATTTTCTAAACCTATCTGGCTATCTCCTTTTCGGTAAATTAATTACATTTTCCTATCCTTTCTGGTAAACACGACAACTTACAACATTCTTTTTAAAGTTCTTACGTCAGTTCCATCTTTTTGTTTATTTCTGAAGTAGTGTAGTTTAAACCTTTATATTTTGTGTACCTTTTGCCTTTTCTCCTACCATCATTGTTTCTTATGAGCATGTTATCTCTACTCTGTTCCAACTCTCTCCTTTTTCCTTGTAAATGTCCCTACATTCTCAGTCTCTATTACAAGGTCTATTATCTATGAAGCACGGACGCGACACGGGTGTCGTGTTTCGACACGACACGCGACACGCGACACGCAATTTTTCCAAAATGTAGGATACGACACGTAGGGGGGACACGTTCTTAATTAATTAATTATATATATATATATATATATATATGCAATAAACATTATAAATACTTAAGATTGCAATAAAATGAAAATATATTGCATTAGTAGCCCAAATAGCAAATATTCAAAACATGAGCAATACGTTGTTCCATAATTAAAGCATCACAAAGATTGTTCCATAATTAAAACATAAAAGAACATAGAAGTTCTCATCCCCATAGAATAACAAAAACCAAAAGGATAATATAAATATAACAATCACTCATTCAATCAACATTAACCGCCTCCACATCTTGAGCTTCATCCCCAAATACCACCGACTCCAACTCCGGCTCATCAAGAGAGAGAGATGCCATTTGAAGTTCTCCAACATCTTCAAGTGTGTCAAAAGTATCACCGGCAATATCCCAATACTTAGTTTCCCCAATTTTGTAGGCCTCGGTCCTCCTTGAAAGTAGTCGAAGGTTACTGTGAATGAACACGAGGTCTTCACCTCGTTTTGGTGTCAATCTATTCCTTCTCGCTGAATTCACAAAGGAATAAGTGCTCCAATTTCTCTCCGCACAAGATGAGGATGATGGTTGAACAAGAATCTTTGATGCAATCGCTTGAAGCATAGGTGCACTAGAGCCGTAAAGAAGCCACCAACACAAAGGCTCCATTAAATACTTATTAGACATGGCATCAAAATCACTAAACTTTCCTAGATTTCTTATGAAATTGATATATTCAATACCAACTTTAGTGCGCTCCTCCAAGTCGGGAAAATATTTCTTCAAACACTTTACTCTTCCATTTGATATCTCCTCATCCGTTTGGGGAAGTACTCGGTGAGGGTCCTCTTTAAGCCACTCCTTACTATAATACCTTAATAAAGCAAGAAAAACAAAATGGGGTGTTATTCTTGTCCTAACTCCTAAACCAAGTGTAATAATATTATAATAATTACCAAAATGAAATTTCATACTTACTTTGGAGTTAGTGAGTGTGCCAAACAATGAAGTGGGGTGTTATTCTTGTCCCACCGAGAGACGAGAATCTCATGCACCACTACATAAAATGGTGAAAAGTCTCCTTCCTTTAACCTTTCATGATCATAAATGACTTTCCTCACTCTTTCAATCATTTGGTCCCACATATCATACACTAAGTGGAGGCAAGGCTTATCGGTATCACAACGACGAAGCATATCATATATGGGAGCCGTAAAAGAGAGAATATAGTCGACTTTATCCCACCAATCATCGCTCACCAACTTCTCTTTCACAAACCTTGCTTTTCCTTGGTCATCCTCTTTGTAAAGAGCCCATTTGTCACTCATCACCATTGCTTGGAGACCCCTTCTTATTAACTTAAACCTTTTAAGCATCACAATAGTTGAAGCAAATCTTGTTTCCGCCACCGAGAGCAACTTTATTGAAACAAACTCATTAAACATCGAAAGTCTCATTTGATGATTCATAATAAAATTTTTTATTTGAATGGCATCCCCCCCCAACATCGGTTATCCATCTACAAAGAGAATAGGTCTCCTCATTACTCTCGGTATTCTTGGCGGCACAAATGTTCTTCAAAGCAAGGTTGAGTGTGTGCACCACACAAGGCGTCCAAATAATGTTAGGAAATTTGGCTTCAATGATTTGCCCCGCGGCCTTGCAATTGTGTGCATTATCGGTAATGACTTGCACGACATTCTCACTTCCAATTTCTTCAATAACTTGAATCAACAAGTTTGCAATAAAAGTAGCATCTTTTCTTTCCCCCGAACAATCCACAGCCTTAATAAATATAGGACTTCCATCCGTAATAGCAATGAAGTTAATAAGGGGTCTTCTTTGAGAGTCGCTCCATCCGTCACTCACAAGACTTACACCATTTTCATTCCACATGGCGCGAGAAGGAGCCAACAATCTATCAATATTTGACTTCTCCTTTGCTAAAAGAGTTGTTCTCAACGAGTTATAACCGGGGCTCTTATACCCTGCAATGGGGTTGTTTGCAGCAAATTCAATCATTTCTTTAAAATACGGATTTCGGGCCAAGTGAAATGGTAGACCAGCTGAGAAGAATGTCCTAGCAACCAATGAATCCATTTGCTCTCTTACTCCCATATTGAAAGCTTTCGCAAGCGGGCTACTAGCTACCTTTCTCTTTTTTGAATCAAATTGTGAATAATTCATATAACTAGAAGGAGGTAATGGGACTTTCTTTGCAATAGCAAGTTCTTTCAACTTTTCAGCTTCGGTATCTAACTTATTTAATTCTACAAGATCTTCTTGAGTGACCTTTTGACATACTCCTATCCCTTGGCCAAGAATCTTGAGCAAATGAGCTCTCACTCTAGTATATGAACTTTTGAAATCTCTCATGCATATATTGCAAGTCCAAGTCACATTTCCACCACCTTTGTTTCTTTTATCATGTTCCCTGTTTGTGTAAGCCCAAAGTGGCTTGGTGGCCTCATCATCAATTGGTGTTCCAGTGGAGGCGGCACTAGAAGAAATACTAGTAGGAGTATGAGTACGAGAAGTCATCTAAAACAATTACCAAGTATTAGAAAGTAGCAAAATAGAGCCACAGCAGTTTACTCAATTGATACACTGTTACACAGATTGCACACAATCAGTCTATCACAGATTCACAGACTCACAGTCAATGAGTTAACACTACTGCCTACTGGTTTTTCAATTCTGTTTCGAAATTGATTAAATGAAACCGAGCTTTATCAATTATTTCTCACATATCCATAGACATAATTCACATATCTATTATTTCTCACAGTCAACACTTCTGGAAAATTTTCGAGTAGCTATAATTTTCGAAATCAAGTGTTGAATCAAGCTAGAAGAGGAAAGAGCAAGTTGAAATAGCAAAACAGGGGACATTGCAACACAGACTACACAGTGGACATAGCAGGAAGAACGGAGATGGAGTGGAGTGGAGAACGGAGATAGAGAGAGAGAGAGAGAGAGAGAGAGAGAGAGAGAGAGAGAGAGTGAGAGAGTGAGAGAGTAGTGTACCTGTCGTCGATGGCTGAGACGGGAATGGCAGATCCGTAGTCGATGGCTGCCTGGCTGGGAGTTGGGAGCTTGGAGCTGGGGCTAGGGTTCGTTTCGATGGTGGCTGGGAATGGGGCTTACGGGTAGACTTAAAAGAGGGAAATAATTTGTTTTATTTTTAAGTTTTATTTTTATTATTTTCACCCCATATTTTTATGCATTTTAGACATTGACCCCAAAAACGTGTCCAAAACGTGTCCCAAACGTGTCCTAAACGTGTCCGTCAAAAAAAATAATAATAAAGAAATGGACACTCTCCGACACGCGTGTCCTGAGCGTGTCCGAGCGTGTCCCAGCGTGTCCCCGTGTCGGACAGGATACGTGGCCTCCGGGAGAGTGTCCGTGCATCATAGTCTATTATCCTGGACAAGCTCTTTTACCATACTCATTCAGATTGGTGGAAGGCATGCTTTTAAGGAGAACACTCCAGCATTTCTGCAATTGCTTTCAACTGTTTAGTAACACTCGGCCTGCACCTTGAACATTAATGTGTTACAAGGATCGAAGGAGTTTTTACCTTATCAGGAATTTAGAGAACGTAGAAAATCAAACTCATTAGTGATATTAGAGCGGTTGTATTGGCAGTTGATGTTTCATGATCAGCAATTAATTGATTATCACTTGGTATACTGTATGATCTGAATCTGATGATCAAGATTCCTTATTAGTGAGAGGGTGTCATTTACCACTTGAATATGCGATCATGATTAAGTATTAATGAGAAAATATCTTACCTTTGTTATGCTGTAAAAATGATATAATATACTTGTTATTCTGATATGATCCATGTTATTTTCGGAAAGTTTCTGGACAGTGTATATTCCATCATCATGATCGTAGAAAATCAAACTCATTAGTGATATTAGAGCGGTTGTATTGGCTGTTGATTTCTAGAGTTCCATGATCAGCAATTAGTTGATTATAACTTGGTATACCGTATGATCTGAATCCGATGACCATGATTCCTTATTAGTAAAAGGGTGTCATTTACCATTTAATATGCAATCATGGTCAAGTATTAATGAGAAAATATCTTACCTTTGTTATGCTGTAAAAATATTATAATATACTTGTTCTTCTGATATGATCCTTGTTATTTTTGGAAAGTTTTTGAACAAAGTGTATATTCCATCATAATGAAATAATGGAAGATCAAGTTTTATGAATCTACCCTTGTCTGGGTTATTTTTTTCTTCCTCTTGACATTTTCATTTTTTAAACTGGTCCCATGGCCTGTCTTAGTTCATCGTACGAACTGTTCTAATATAATAGAAGAATGCTCAGTAGTGACTAGTGAGGTCTTACTACCAGAATGCTGTGTACACTGTTATGGTCCTTTTTGTAATTTACTTGACTGCGGTTCTCTTGAGTACTTGTTTTTGGATTTGCAGGATGACATTCGTAGGGAAGCTCAAACAATGAGTTTGATTGACCACCCCAATGTAATTAGGGCATTTTGTTCATTTGTTGTCGATAGTAACCTTTGGGTAGTCATGCCCTTCATGGCTGAAGGTTCTTGTCTACATCTCATGAAGATAGCATTCCCAGATGGATTTGAGGAGTCTGCCATTGGTTCTATCCTAAAAGAAAGTCTCAAGGCTTTGGACTACCTGCATCGACATGGACACATCCACCGTGATGTTAAGGTCAGTTGATTTAAAGGTGGATAGATTTTTCTTCCTTAAAAATTGTTTAAATCCTTAGGTTTGCAGTTGCCATTTTTCTTGGTTAACACCTTTTAATTGCAGGCGGGGAATATACTACTTGATAGTAATGGGGTGGTAAAGCTTGCTGACTTTGGTGTTTCAGCTTGTATGTTTGACAAAGGTGATAGACAGCGGTCAAGAAATACTTTTGTTGGGACTCCATGCTGGTAAGGGTTATTGAGAAATAGACTTTTTCAATTGTTGTATTCCTTTTGGTTGTCCTCCAATTTACGAATTGGACCATTTAAAATTACTTGATTTAGTGTTTGGTTGCAAAAATAACTAGCATATAAAATCATAAACTTAAGTTAATGTTGAGTCCTACGACATTAAATAAGAAAATGTAAAAACATTTCCTTCTTGTTTCTTTTTTCTCTTTTTTAATAATAGGCTTCGTGCCAGTCTTTATATATATATAAAAAAAAGAAAAAGAAAATGTTAAAAACATAATTGAAATTACATAACTTATAACTATCGTACAAGTTCATGCGGAAAAAATCACACCACACATTTTTTTTAAATGAAAAAATTTATGGTTTGTCAATTCACAATGAAATAATTATAAATTAGACAATTTATGCAACCAAACGAGCCCAATCTTCTACATTTATTTTCCGTTTCAATATATATGTATATATGTATATTCTAGAACTTGTAGCACACTCGATGTGTGCGTGTATCATAAATACACTGATCATGACCTGTGTCAAAGGCACTATCTAGTATCTACCCTTTAAAAAACATCTTGTGATCTCAACCCTTCAATCTTTTATCCCTTCTACATTTTTAAGATTCAAAAACCCTTGGCCCTAACTATATAGATGGAAATATGCTATTATTTACAATTCTAAAACATTTAACAATTTGACACTCATTATTTACATTTGAGGTCGTGGGTTTGGACCCATTGCAAGTAGTATCTATTTTTTCAAATTAATGAAGGGTAATTTGAAGGGCGTGCCAAAGTTCTCTCTTGCTTAAATGATAGATAGATATCTGTTATTTATGATCTACTAATTATTTTGTTTACAGGATGGCACCAGAGGTGTTGCAACCTGGAAGTGGATATGATTTCAAGTGAGTGTTCCCAATCAGCTCCTTTTATTTTAAGTTTTATGGTAAGAAGTCTATCATGCATTCATGCCTTAATATTTTTGAACACCCACCATCCAACTAGGCCTGGGAAATGAGATATGATATGAACTGACATGGAATTATCAATTAATGGGTCTAGGATTGGTGGGTTCGGATCACTAATGGGTTAACCCTTTAGACATAACCATGCAAACAAGTGATTAGAATGCGATTAAAACTCGTTCTACACAACAAGTGCACACATTAAGCCGAAAACAGAACTGATATGGAATGATTACTATAGGAACGTTTCTGAACAGGTCAACTTTGACACATGTACGTAGACATTTTAATATCTATGTTGAAAAATGATTTTTTTTTGTCTTATGAAAAGTTACTTTAATACTGTATAAATGAAATTTGTATTTATATTATTTTCATATAAGTTAGATGATTATTCCCCTCTTCCCACACAGAGTTCTTAAATAAATCATTCTTTCTGCTTCTGTTATGGGAAAAAAATTGGGTTTCTTCTTGTAATTATATTTCTTTAACCTATAAAAATAAAGTTGTATCTCAACAAAATGAAGTGTTGGATAGGTTTCTAACAGTGTGTTGTTGAAGTGTCGGGCATGTGATCTTGATGGGCAACTTTGAGAGCTGTTTGACTTTCCCTTGGTGTGGACCTTTGTTTGTGATTTCTTTTTAGTTGGATTTTCTACCTTATTATTATTTTTGCATAAAGATTATGTGCCATCTATGTCATGACATGACATAACATGACATGATCATGATTACACCGAGTTACCTATTTACCAATATACAAGGTTACTTGTTCTAGAAACACTAGAATAATTCAATCATATAATTTGTTCTCTCTATCCTATCGTTATTTTACAGAGCAGACATCTGGTCATTTGGAATTACTGCACTAGAGTTGGCTCATGGTCATGCACCTTTCTCAAAATACCCTCCAATGAAGGTATCTCTTTCTGCTTTCAAGAGTTCTATTAGAATGTTCAATGTTCATGCACATGCTGTGCTGCCATGAAAAATGCTACTCACTCAAAATGTGCAGAAAAAGTTAAACACAAGATGAGGAGTCACTTGATGAGTAGATGAAGAGTGGGTCCCACACTCCCACATGTATGTCATGGTTTCATTTACATTCTTCCACCAATTATGAAGTGACAACTCATCTTGTGTACACTTTTTGTGCACATTTTTAGCGAGTCTAGCATTACACCTGCTGCTATAGGTCCTGGGGATGGCTTTGGCAACTACTTTGAAGCCCCTGACTCTCTTTTTCGTGCTCTGCTGCCATAGGTTCTTCTAATGACCATTCAGAATGCACCACCTGGACTTGATTATGACCGTGATAAACGGTTCTCCAAGGTATCATGTTCTTTTTGGCTAGAGAGTATGTGGGACATCAGTGGGTCAATGTACAAATGACATTTTGGACCTTGGACCATTATGTCCTTTCCACAGTATTGACCTTCAGAAGGCCGTACTTCGGTTGCTAAGTTGTCTTGTATAATTTTTATGGATTGATGATTAAAAAATTTCCAGTTGTGAACAGTCCTTTAAAGAAATGGTTGCGATGTGCTTGGTTAAAGATCAAACGAAAAGGCCAACTGCAGAAAAGTTGTTAAAACATTCATTCTTCAAGCATGCTAAGCCCCCGGAGCTTTCTGTGAAGAAACTTTTTGCTGACTTACCCCCACTATGGGATCGTGTGAAAGCCCTCCAGGTATGTGTTTATAGCGCTATGATACAGCATCTTTGTTTTACTTGTCTTGGTATTACCTGTTTTAGTTAACTTACTAAAGTTATACAGCTTAAAGATGCTGCACAACTAGCTCTGAAGAAAATGCCTTCAGCAGAACAAGAAGCAATATCACAGGTAAGAATCATTATTTAGGTTTTGCATGTTGGTAAAATTGTGTTCTGTGCTGAATAGGTTTCTCTGTATCAGTTTCATTAGGATTCTGGTTATCATCCGTTTTACATGTTTTTTGCCCCTTTCTTTAGTCCATCAAACTTCTTATGCTTGCATTGTCCAAAGGCAAGCCTCAAGTTTCTATGCAGTAATGCCTTCTAAGACTGTCAACATAGAAACATGTGAATGGTTAAAATTTGTGTATAGTGGATTGATGGATAAACAATGTGTGAAAATATTACTGAGTGATCAAACCTTCAAAATTGTAACTCTGGTGTCATTTACTCATGACTGACAAGTATAAAAAAAGAGTACTTGTGACTAGACCATACAGGCATTTCATTGGCCCAAACATTTTGTAACAATTAGTAGCTTCTACGAGGAAATAAAAGAAACCACTCTATTTTCCACGACCAAGTTGAATGAGTAAATGGATGAAATCGAGTAGAGATTGAATTCGAGGTAACAGTGATGATGTTCAGTGGGACTGGGGGGGGGGGGGGCTATTCTTCATAATAGTAATTCCCGTTCCTTTCAGTCACGAGTGTCTGAATGTTTCATAGGATTTTTGTTATCATATGTGTAGTATCTGTTAATTTTGTTATCATGTGTGTGATCATTTCTCCCTCTCTTTTTTTTTCCTGTG
Source organism: Lonicera japonica (assembly GCA_021464415.1). Lineage (NCBI taxonomy): Eukaryota > Viridiplantae > Streptophyta > Magnoliopsida > Dipsacales > Caprifoliaceae > Lonicera > Lonicera japonica. The sequence continues at coordinate 15,927,722 of CM038464.1, read as the reverse complement.
GTAACATCTCGCCCGTCGTTGTCAGAGTGAGTACCAGCGAGGAGTTAGTGCCTGGAACTTCGATATTGAAGATTTAAAAGTCCGAGCTTCAATGGTATGTATATTGCAGTGTTAATTCGTGATTGTCAAAATACTATATGTAAAGATTAAAACAACCTATGCTTTGCTCTTCATAAAGTAAAACTACCCTTAACAGTGAAGCTGTACTGCTCATTTCAACTTTGTGGCAGGTGCAAGATGATGATGAAACACAAGAAATTAGGGAAGAAGAAGAGCGTGTGAAATCATTTGTCAATAATAAGGTGGTTATTTTTTCTCCAGAATTGTTTCTTTATCCATTGTTATAGCTATCCGAGTTTACTAGAGTAGATGCCGCTTCCAGATATTTAATGAGTGACTAGTTTTTAGTGATTTTCAATTCTGAGATTATTAGGTTATAAGCTATTTCTTATCACTTCCAGGATCCATCTAATTCTAGACCTACTTTGGGGAAATCAATTTCAACAAGTGACATCGTTTGGAGGTAAATGTTTTTTTTCTTTTCGGTTTCCATTAGTTGCAGCATTCTTTTGGCATGTCAATTGCTTTTGAGGAATTGAAAACACTACCATTTCCAAAGCCCACTTCTTAATTAGTATATGATGATTTGTACTTGGAAGGATATATGTTATGGGCAAGAGGTCTCCAATGGAGCAGAAAAAGTGTAGAATGTATATACTTGTTTATATGGAATGGAAGCATAATTAATCTCCCGAGTGAACCTACTGTATAATTGGCAACATTTATATGAGTTAATGTTCTATCAACAAAGATAAAATGGATTACCCGCCTTTTAGAATAATTGTTTTTTTATTATCAGTAAATGTAATAATGCACTCTGATTAGCTAAGGAGCTTTTACAGTTGGCCACATTGTTGCTGTTAATGTGCTTAATTTTGGTTTGAACATTCACTTTTGTCTATGCTATTCTTCAGTGAACAACTAAATGCCAATGATGTACCCCCAGCTGAGTTGCTGAGCAAGAAGGGGAAAATTCTGGAAAGTGATTTGGTGGAACCTTCTTCTTCTAATCAAGGGAAATTTGGTCCAGAGAAAAATGGATTAGCTTCAACCTCGGAGAAGGATGTGGTACAGTCCAAGACCAGAACTTCAACAGTTAAAAGTCGACAAAGTCAAAGTGGACCTCTCATGCCTGGCGGTGTGCTAACTCATTCCATCTCAGAACGAGGGCGCAATTTAGAAAGGTTAATCATCACAATTCTTATTTATTTTACTCCTTATATATATATATATGTTGTGTTGCAGGGATTTTAGTTTTGTTGAAGCTTATCCTAGTTCCTAAGGTCCTAAGGTTAGGTTATTTTTCATCATGACTCCGTCGCTAGTGTTTTGGAATACTTTTTTAATTTTTAATGGCTATATTTAGAAATAAGATACCGTTATCTCGTAGTTAAAGGTCTAAACAGATAAGCAAGAATAGTTTTGAACATTATCCTTGTAGTCAAAAGTTATTAGATAAGCATGAGTAGAAAATAACTGTGTTTTGGTTTGATTGCAACTCTTTGTTTTCTACTTGTCTTTCCTTCTATCGTTTTTTCCTTTTTGGTTATAGGTTTTTGTTCGATGATGACTTTACTCTTCCTTTTATTTTTTGAGCTCCATTTAGTTTTTATTCACTCATTTGAACTGTTCTATCGTGATAAAAGAAAAGAAAAGAACCGTTCTATCACTAATTCCTAGGTTGTATTGGGTTGTTAAACAAAAAGTGAATTCCCTGAATATGTATACAGTATATACACATTTTAGACATCTTCGACTAGTGTTGTTCTCCAAACTATTGAACTTGACTATTTTACTTTGTTGCCTCTCACCATGTGTAATTTATAGTTACTCTTCTGTGGGTTGGCTTAGGGTGCTGAATATCATACGTCTTTTGTTGATTTAAGGTTAACTTTGGATCCAGCTGTAGGAAAAGTGTGGCATTAGGTTTAATCACTTAAGTAGTCTAACATTGATTCAGATTATATAGTTCAGATCTTGATTTCTGCAGGATGCATTGTGAATTTGGGATCCTTACAATAATGGATTTAAAATGACATTTTATGGGAAAGGTCTAAAATCCAATGAGAAAAGGTTCTCGTCCCGCAAGAATCCTAATTGAATAATTTATCTTATCCTTTGCCATGTTGTGTTAATGATTAGGAGTGAAATTGAACACCTCCAACCAGCTGAGAAAGCTCGCCGTGAAGTTAGGAGAGCTCCCAGCTTTAGCGGCCCTTTGATGCTTCCAAACCGAGCTTCAGCAAATAGTTTATCAGCTCCCATAAAATCATCAGGAGGTAATCCTTTATTCTAATTTTGAAGCATCTTGTATGCGGTGTATTTGACTATTTGGTGAATGTGGATCATTAGCTAATAAACGCGAGTCGTATTTTCTTCCTCTAACAGGATTCAGAGATTCTATGGAGGACAAGTCGAAACCCAATTTGGTACAAATAAAAGGGAGGTTCTCAGTAACATCAGAAAATGTAGATCTTGTAAAGGTATGACCATATTTTCATGATGTTCTGTTCTATTGAAGGACTGTTACTAACTTAAATATCTACTTTAGGATATTCCATTATGTACAGTCCCCCGACAATCTTCTCAGGTAAGTCCAATGTTGCTGCATTTTAAAAAAATAAATCAATTTTAATGTCTACATTGACCTTGATTTTTACTTCCATGTGATGTTTAGGGGTCGTCACCACTAAGGAAGTCAGCTAGTGTTGGAGACTGGATATCTGATTCGAAACACTTGGTTTGTGTACTGAGTCTCTTTAGTTTGTATGATTCAATCTGGTTAAAAAGTAAAAAAAAAAAAAATTCTTCACACCACATCCACTTCTTTCATAATCTATTGAAAAAAATTTATAGGTCTTTTGACTTGGGGCAACATTTATTATGCATTTAGACTTTATGCATCTTTATTAAAATGTTTAGACTTTATGTATCATGGCCAGAATTCCATCTACTTGCTGATAAATTGTTCCTGATGTACCTATTGTACCCCTCTACCCAAATAATATTTTAAAATAATTGATACCCCAAAGTCTAATATTTCAAAATAACTCACACACCAGTGATACAAAGATAGAATTCTGGCCACTGGACCGCCTCCAAGCCATCGTGCCCTTCATAAAATCCACCGCCTCCCTCAGCCTCTCATAATCCTCATTTGCAACCTTTTTCTAAAACACCTCTTTGGCTATACTCACAGAGTCACAGTAGCAAATAAAGGCACAAAAACACCATCAACAACTTCAACTTCGAAAACCCGCCCAGCAAATGACCCAGTTCCCTTGGGTGTCATCAGATTGCCCATGATCCAGTACTCAGCGCTGTACTGCTTTTTCCCCAACTGAGACAATTGAATTGTGTTTTCTACTTCACTCTTGAGCCTCTAATTGTTGTTGGGAACCAAGTATTTGCCTAGTAGGCCATAATTGAGGGATCTGGACAGATAGGTAACATAGACTTTGATGGAATCGGTTGAAAAGAGGGGGGAGGGGAGTTGGTGGGGATTGTTGTGGTGGGGGTTTTGATAGGTGGGTTGTGTTTGAGAGGAAGAAGAAAGGGAGTGAGACAGTGAAGATGAGAGTGGAGGAGACTTGAGAGGAAGAGAGAAAAAATAGAGCAGACAAATGAATTGGGATTGATGGGATTAATTTTAGGGCCATTGATGCCCAATATTCTTCAAGTTCAGAGCAATGGCAGTGCTGCTGGAGTTCAATTCAGATTTACTGTTCAATTGAAGTTCAGAGCAATGGCGTGGGCATTTTTGGAACAGCACACATTTGTTCTGTTAAATTTTGATAGTAAAAAGTCTAAAGCATTTTGAAAGGTGTTAAATTTTGATAATTAGTCTGAAAAGGATGCCTAAAGTCTGAAGATGCATAATAAATAGTGCCGTAAGTCAAAATTGCCCAAAATTTATTGGGCACACTGCTCACAAAATCTCATTTGTACTTTTGTCTATTATTTTTCAGCCTATTATTGCTCAAGCACCCAAGGAGATTTGCAGTAATGTGCCTGCATCAATTCTCATGCCCCACCTTCAAAACCTTTTTCAGCAGACATCAATTCAACAGGTAAGGGCCGGGTTACTCTGGATATACTAGTTTTGTGTTTGATTCTTCCACTAACAGACGTTTGCCTTGAAGAATTTTATTTATATTTATGAGACCAATGATGTTCTTATATAATTGCATTTATAAATGCCAGGATCTCATTGTGAGCTTGTTGAATAGCTTGCAACCAGCTGAGATAGTAGATGGTGAGTTGATATTTCGACACTATTTTATGTCATTTTTTATATTTCTGGAAGAGGTTTTGGATGAGTGAACGAAATTTCTGATACTATTTCAGCTTCTCAAAATGGGAAATTACCGCCCTTACCTCGCAGTTCAGAGAATAATGGAATTGTATGTATTTCTACTTTGCCCACTTCATTTGAGTGCATTAGTGTCCTTTCTTTAGGAAGACCTTTTGCAACACTTCTTTGATACCCCTACACTGCACTTCTATCTGTGAACTTAATATCTCAGTGCGTAGTAGTGGTGATAATTTGTGAGGTTTAATGTTACTTGTACTGACAATTGTACGTGCTTTGAATGTGGAATTTCTTATTTTATTATATGTTAATGAGTAATTATTTGCACAATAGATTGTATTTGTTATATATATTTTTATATCATTGAATTAACTGTTTTATCTTAATCTTAGTTGTATTTTGTTACCATTAATGCATGATTGTCATTAATATTACTAGCTGGGATTCACAGGTGGTTGAACCAGCGGCTTCTGAGAGGGAGCGTTTACTACTTTGCAAGATTTCTGAGCTTCAATCCAGGTTATTCGACAAACATGGTTTCAAATACCTCTAATTTTACTATTGTTTCGCATTGAAAACTCACCATTTCTCTCTCTCTCTCTCTCTCTCTCAGGATGATTAATCTGACTGATGAGTTGACTGCCGAAAAACTCAAGTACTTGCAAGTGAGTTGCTTTTTTCAGTGCTTTACTGCGTTATTTGTATTTGGCCTTTATAATGCCCTTTTGATTACTATGATAATCTATAATGAAATGTTTTATTTAATATTTGCAGTTGCAGCAACAGTTAGGTGCTATGGGTGGTTGGGAAGAAGAAGACGACGAGCGCAGAGAAGGGAATGCTTAGCTATAGATGATGTTCATAGAAGAGTCCAAGTGAATCACTTTGTATATTAAGGTGAAATTTCAAACATGTCAATATCATTTTCCTTTAATCATTCTAGATATATTCTTGCCAAATGAGCCCCCCATTTTTACCTTTTATAATTTTGTGTGCTGTTGATGATCACAGAAAAAAAGGGAAAATGGTGATGCTAGAATTCATATTTATGAGATAATTCCATTCGACAACTGTTGAATTAAGTTTTTAAGTGAAGGATTCCATCCTCCTCAAATGGCCTATTATGAGCCCATTAGAAAATAAAAAAGGAAGAAAGAAGAAGAAACCGGCTGAGCGGAATACCATTTCTTTCATTATTTGGTACAGACAATTGAGCTGAAGAGGGTAGTGCTATAACCTCGCTAGCTTGTTTTCCTGTGCATGAGGAAGAGGAAAGTAATTTTTTTTTTTTTGTTGCCCTTTTTGTTCTTTTTTTGGTGGGGATGTTTGTATTTTATTGGACCCATCTTTATGTTTTGATTAGTTTTCCCGGAATGGTTTTCAATATATATATGGTAGAATTGGTATTGTAGTTCGGTAACTTAAGAGCTTCTGCAGTCTCTGATTGGGTTGCTTCCCAAAAAATGCATTTTCTGCACATTGCTTTACGAGTAGAGGAGGTTATTAACCATAGATTGATGTAGTCCTGTCTCAAACTAATATTCCCATTTTGACTAAAGAACACTAGATTCATGATGAGATTTGGTACATAGATTATGCTACAAACAAAATATGAAATGGAACAATCAATTTAGTATCTTTAAAAAGAAAGTGGAAACATTAATCAAGACGGGAGTATCACTTTTTGGCAGGGTTGATAATATTAAAGTTGTTCTCCTACTGGATTAAGTGCATTGTGCAGTTTGCAAGGAACCGTATAAATCTAAAAGTTTAATATGATTTTCATCGTAGGGAAGGAGAATTAGTATATCTTCTTTTAGAGAGATTTAAAACACAATGTACGATAACACGTGGCAAGGTAAATGTATTTTACTAATTATATATCCAACCATTTACCCTTTTTCTTCTTTCAATGATACATGTGAATATACGATAATGGGCCTCTACGAGAAGAAGAAACGTAAATTCTGGAAGCCACAAACTTAAATTGAATTTGTAAATTTGATATAAAATCTTTTAAACCCAAACTAATTTTTTCGGTGTAGTTTTATTTGATTTTCATGTAAGCTTTTAAAAAATAAATAAATTGTATGGCAATATTTATTTTAGTAAGAAAAAATAATAATTTTATATTTGTTCCTATTTATTTAGGATATACAAAATATTAACTCTTGCATTTATAATATAATTTTAATATTTATGATAGTTTAAAGAGTTGAGTTTTTATTAAAGCTTCTAAATTTTAAAAATATAAAATTTTAGATAGTAAAATGATATTATTTTTAAATCATACATGTAATGATTTGGTTTGGCTCGGTTTAATTTAATTTTATAGTGTCATGCTCAAATTCAAACCATAAATCAAAAATATTCTTTTGTTCCGGTTTGATTTGTAATGAATGAATTCAAGTTAACATGGTTGGATTGTTTGGTTTTTGAGTTGCACGCAACACCCAGCAACATCTTGATTGATAAAGGAGTAAGACGTGCCTCGTCTGATTAAATAGAACTTTACTAGTAAGTCACGACTCACGAGTGGAGTGTATGCAGCAGTACGAGACAAGAGGGAGATGTTGGTGCGGTGCCGTTCCCAAAACGTGCGAAACTCGAGAATAGATTATTATTTATCAACTAAGCACCCCGGCGGAGGTTAGACGGTACACCATCCTCTCCCTCAGTAAAGCTAAGCTAAGCTAAGCTAAGCTTAAGCTGCGATGCGATGATCTCTCTGTGTCTGACTACTCAACTTTCTTCTTCAACTCCTTTCTCATTCCTACCAAATCTCAAACCTACTACTATACTCGCAACATATCATCATCATCATCATCATCACCACCACCGTAAAAAAAACCTCAAACAGGCAATAAATATTATAATCACATACAATCTCTTCGTTCCTTTTTTTTTTTTTAATAACTTTAACAATCCCTATCTCCTTAGAGATATTTCACACTTACTTTATTTATTGCAGACAAGTGCCAGAAATCTAACGTGCAGGGCGGAGCTCTCTCAGGACGCCCCTTTCGCCGTCGCAATTGGCTCCTGCATACTCAATTCTTTGGTTTTTCCGGTCCCTTCCGCTCCCCACGATGACGATGACGTCAACTCTCTCATCGATTCGAGTGATGCCAGGCTCGCGGTTATGGGGATCATAAGTTTCATCCCTTTCTTCAATTGGCTGGTAATCTTTTTTGTTTTTCACTTTATGCTTTTAAGGGTTCATTTATTTTTCTTGCCTATTGCTTTAATGTGATATCTGAAAAATGTGTGTGATTTTTTTTTTAACTGTGTCTGAAATAGGTGGCACTTTTTTTTTTATCCTTAGTATTATAGTTAATGAATTAAAAGAATAGGGATAACATTGGAATGAAATTTCATTAATGTGAAATTAAGCATAAAGCACAAGTCTTGCCTCTTAATGCTTAATTTAATCCAATTCGGCGTTAATTGCCGAGAAACAAACACCTTCTACCTCTTAATGCTTAAGCTTGTTTCTTTTGTAATTTATTTATAGCTATATATTTGTTGTTGTTTAAGTTTTTCTCATTGATTTATTTTTGTAGAGTTGGGTGTTTGCGTATTTGGATACTGGGAAGCAGCGTTATATAGTGTATGCGCTTGTGTATTTGGCTCCTTATGTGAGGTTTAGCTCTTATTCTTTACTTTTGTGTGTTTGATTTTGTATCTCTTTTATGGTAATTTATGCACTTGTTTTTCTAATTTAAATCTTCGGTTTTCCAACTAAAAATTCAATGTCGTAACAAAGTGGTGAATGATGACTTGTGGGATTTAGATTAATTATGAATGACTTTAGGAGATAAATTTGAACTGGCTTCATATATTTTAGATTTGCTGGGTCAACTCTTTTGAGGCAGGGAAAATATGGGCACTTGTATTTGCTTGACTTTGTGCCTCTTAGGCCTTAGCAGTTCTACTTCATATCCAATTGAGACCTTTTTCAGCATTGGCGGAATTTAAATCTTCTTAATAGATTAAAATCCGATTACTGCAGACTATCTCTCCCAATGCAATTTTTGCCATCCTTTATCTTGCTTTGTTGCCACTTCTAGTTCTTCCGCTGGATTGGTTTTTTCTTCCCACATATCTAACAAAGTATAGGGGAAATCTGCATTTGCTTGATATGTCGTTTTCTCAAGTCAAATGATCTTGAAGTCCAACTTCAAGTAATTTGATTCTCTAATTGTGACTTTATTGCCTTATAAATTTCTTTCAGCTTGTAATTTGTGGGAGAACTACATTAAATTCTCTATGGTGGCCTTTGGCATATATATATATGTACACTGACCACCTGTAGTGTTATATGAGAGAAAGAATTGTTATATCCCCCTAACCTCCCTTTCCTGTCAATTGGAAAGAGGTGACATAACTTGTAAGTCCATCGAAGACACCCACCTCAGAAGGGCGAAAAATTAGTTGAAGTGAATTCTAGGAGTAAAGTGGGCTTTTAGTTTAATATTGTGCTTCTTGAAGTGTTTGGAATGGCCAGATCAAAGCCCCCCTTTTTTCCAATGGTAACCCAATCATTTATGCCTTTCATGCTGAGTTCTGAATGACATAGAAAACTACCATATATACATACTTGTCATTGAGCTGTCCTTAATAACCTTTTACAATACAAATTGGGTGTTTTTGTTGTCCTGTTACAAATATAATAATATTAAGTCCATGTTTAGTGAATTTTGGTAAATTTTTAGTTTTGAGCATGGTGTGTTAGTATGGGCACATTGGATTCTTATGGTTTATACTAAGAAACTTCTTGTGGTGATAGGTATAATTTGTCATTGTCACCTGAGGAGAGCTGGCTGCCTATTGCTAGCATTCTTTTGTGCATCATTCACATTCAGGTGAATGTTCTACCTTTCTAATAAATAACTAACTGCTTATTTAGCTCAGGTAATTTGTTTTGAAGTATTGATCGCAGTTCACTTCATTGGCAGCTAGAAGCAAGCGTAAAGAATGGAGATCTTCAAGGCTTTCAATTATTCAGCAAGGTTGAACAGCAGCTTCCCGGAAAGAAAGACATTACAATCTCTAGAGAGGTACCTACAATCAGAGTTGCATAGAAAAATATACATTCTGCTTAGGGGACAATTTTTCCCCAAATTCTGGATTTCTGAAAACTTTTGTGACTAATTAAGATATTTTTTTTCTTTGGGTCCTTGGGAGCACTGGTGGTTTAGGGGGGATATGAGTCACCAAATGCTGAAGTTGCACGGGTTTGAACCCCGCTAGAGTGGTGGTGGGTTGAGAGCTTTACCACTTGCTCCAACCTCTTGATCCTTAAGATACACTGTGTAAACTAAGGAATACTAGAGATTTCCAGATTGTTCCTGAAAATATAGTTTGTGGTAATTCCTAAATTATTTTAAACAGTCTACTAAGAATCTCAAAATTTAAGAAACCTTAGCATTTTGAGTTCTCTGAATTTTCGTTGGGAAAAAAAAGTTTGGATTTTGGAAATCTTGGAATTGTAATCTGATATGGTTTTTAGGTTCCGAAATGTTTTGCAAGGCTCATAAGCTGTGTATTCTTCATTGCTGATACATGGCTTTAATTTTTGTATGTATTCTTCATTGCTGATATATGGCTTTAATTTTTGTATGTTAAAGGAGAGAAGAAAAGATAAAAAGAACTTACCTTTTGCTCAAGAAGAATCAAGAAATGAGATAGGGGGGTGGGGAGTTCCAAGAAAGCCGCCTCAAGATCCTCAACACTTGGAGAATGAAGATGGAGAAGAGACCAATGAAGAAGAGAAATACTAGGCTCCAAAACTGCTGTAATATGAATGTCTTTAGTTTCATTCGTATGCGAGCTCATGAGTATCAGAAGAGTAACCACTGACCAAAGTGCGGCTGAGATGTTACAATTACTGGGTGTTGAATTACAAAGACAAGTTTGATGGCCTCAAGGCGGCTGATTTATCAAATGTGTTTGATTATAAATCATGCAGGTACACATTTTGTGCTATTTTCTTTTCATTTATCTCTGCTGGATTATTATTTAGGTAGAGCTCGTTTTGTTTGAGGCTTTTGTTCTTTCATTTTCATGGTAAGAAAAGTTGGGAATTCTAAATATAATGTTTTGAGCTTCGGCAAAGGCGGTCTGTTTATGACCTATCATCTGCATTATTTGTTTGGACTTACGGTGCTAAGTAAATCATGTTATTGTTCAGATAGTTTATATATAAAGGAAATGATTTGAAATAACTCTTGTTTGGAGCTAGAGAAAGGAAAAGAAAGAAAACTTATCCTAATACACGGTTGTAGCATAATGATGTAAAGGTCTTTCTCCTCTTATTATTAGGAGGGCTGTTATGAACTTGCTCCTAAAAACCAGACTGCAAGGGAAGTGTGCCCGTGGGCTTTATATACCACTAAATATTCTAATTTTCCCACATGGGACTTGGGTTCATAAGAAGGGCCTAATAATTTCCTTTTGCTCTTAGGTCACATAATAAAAGTTTAGCTATGCAACATGAACACTTCTGTTTGGGCGAAGTACCTGTGTTGGGCATGGGTAAAGGTAGGACACAGCTTGGACATGTCTCCGACATGCCACTTGGCGTGTTGGACATATTTGGTATTAAAAGTGAGAGATAGACAGAGAAATGGCGAGCTGAGGTCGAGTCGTCGTGTGTGAGAGAGAGAAAGAGGAACGACGAAGAGTGAGAGATAGAGAGAGGAACGGCGATGTCGAGTGTGGGAGTCGTCGATGAGGAGAGAACGAATAGGGTTTGGGATTAAAAACGTCGTCGTTTGATTTTGGAACGTTAAAAAAAATCGTTCAATTTATCGCCGATTGACTTTATCGCGATTTATCGGAGATAAATTGCCGATAAAATGCCGATTTCTCTCCAGCCGATATATTGAACCGATTATGTAAAATCCGATCGGCACAGTGCCGATTTCCGATAAATCGGGGATAAATCGGGGATAAAATCCGATTTTTAGAACACTGGTAATCCATGGACATAGCTACGGAGAAAAATTTGGAAGTGGGTCATTGATTCATTGCGTAGATTTTAGCAAAATTTAAGTCTTGTTTGGTTCGAGGATTTGAACACTTAGGAAAAGGAAAATCTTTTATTTCCTTTGTTGGTAAACATAAAATTCGGAAACACCCTCCTGACAGAGGGGAAAGTAGGGGTAAAGTCATTCCTCTCAAAATCTATGGGATTGATTTTTCCTTGTGATTTTCTAGCATTTATTACAAAAAAATTTGGACAACAATACCCCTATCTAAATACTTTCTGTACTTTACCAAACATAAGAAAGAAAACTTGACATGAAGTTTAGTTTCCCACTTCAATAGGAAAGACAAGGGAATTGATTTCTTTTCCGTAAACCAAACTAGGCCTTAGGGTGTCTTTTATTAAATTAAAAGAATAAGATGATAAAAAGGTAATTACATTCAACAATCATATTCCCAATTATTCTCATTCATTTATCAAAAACCGAAAGCTAGGGTTTCATTAGATAGTTGCTCCATACCGGCATTGTCACACATTAATAGTTGCACCCACTTCTTCTCCGGTTTCTCTGGTTTTTCAATTTGACGTAATCCTTTATGTTTTTTTGGATATGAATTATTATTTGTGTTAAGTGCTTTTATTTATATTTTGACTTTTAATTTTTTGAATGCATATTATATGATTATATATACTTAAAAAAAATTAAAAAAAATTATTTACATGTCCCATGTCATACCCATGTCTCCAATTTTCAAGATTTACCCTATCAACGTGTCCTTGTTGACTTGTCGTATTGTGAATGACACCGTACGTGTATGTGCTTGTTAGAGGTTTAAAAATATTAAAAAATTTTTTCCTTCTGTCCTTTTCCATGGATATATCAACGCAAACACATTATTGCAGTATACAATATAAATTCTTGTCATAGGACAAACGAGGTTAACAATTTTCTAACAATAGCAGCCTAGTGTATGCAAGGCAAACTTGAAAGTCTACACTCAACTATAGTTGTCAAAAGCTCAAGGCACATTGAGGCGCCAAGGTCCCTGAAATCTAGGCACAAGGTGAAGGCACACCCATGCAAAAACTTAAAATATATTATTTTAAGATCAAATTAAGTCATACAATTTAGAACCAAATAAATCATCAAATTAAGATCTAAAGAACAAACAAGTCCTCATTGATTAGTCATTAACATAATAACATCTAAATAATACAATATAGCAAGTCGTCAAGTTTCAAAATAATTCTACAAATAAAATAAAGTAAGTCATATCATAATATATTTAAGTCATGAATCACCATCACCTAATTGGATTTGAATCATCATCTTCATCTATGAGATGATTGACACGTGAGCTTGATTCGGGATTGACACCAAAAGAAGTTGAACCAATTGATTTTCTTGAAACACCTCTTCGAGCTCCCTCTCTTTGAGTTAACTTTGATCTTGAATTGTAAGTAGGCTTTATTGCTCCAGCAGCACGAGCAACTTCTTGCCACGTTAGATCATTATCATTTAAAATATATTCATTCTATACATCATTTCATTCACCATTCCAAGCAACCATTCATTACTATCATCATTGTCATCTAAAGCAATTGGATCTTTGGCGTTCCTCAACTTATATCTATGCCTCAATGCTTTTTTTTGAGACATTTTTTTTGAGACATAGAATTTTGTTGCCCTAGCTACATAATTCGCTGACCAAAGAGATGAATAAGCAAGCTTTGCTTCGCGTCACCCTCATGAGAGTCTCCCAACCGAGTCGAGCCGAGAGAGCAGCTTTAGCTTCCTTCTGCGTCACCAACCACACGAACACGAACCTTCACGAACAATACCAACAACCACTCACATAAGAGGTGGACATATCACCAATCACCCACGTAAGAGGTGGACATATCATCAACCACCCACAAAGGGTGGACAAACCACTTTTTTTATTAAGTTCGAATACCACGTCCATGGGTTTTGAATCTGTGACCTCTCCAATACAAGATCAGAGAGGATGCCACTAGGTTACAAGGCCATTGGCATCTATGCCTCAATGCTTGATTATACTTAATAAACACCAAATAATTTAGACGGGGCTGAGATAGCCTATCTCTCTTTTTGCTATGAAGCTACATTTACATATAAATAAGTATAAATAACTAATTATACTAAAAAAAAGAGTAGTAATAATAAATATTAATCTACTTACGTGATCGAAAGCACTCCAATTCCTCTTACAACCAGATTAATTACAAGTAAGGCTAATACAAACTCAAACTATTATACAAATTCAAAAGTATCTTATCGGTCAATACATTAGAAGATGCATTATCAGTGACAACATGCACCACCTTAGATGGCCCATTCTTTTTCACAAAATTCAAAAATAACTCGAACATTTTCTCCTTGGTTTTTGAATAAGAAGATGCATCCACGGATTCAATAAACATACTTCTTTTTGGAGAATTCACCAAAAAGTTTATCAATGTTATTTCCCTCTTATTTTTCCACTTGTCCGCTATAATGGATCACCTGTTTTTTTTTTCATGCTTGTTTGTGATCTTTCATTGCGTCACGGGTAGTTTCCATCTCTTTTTTAAGTAAATGAACTCTCAACTAATGATAATTAAGGGGCTTCATGCCTAGGCCATATTGTCCAATTGCTTCAATCATGGCAGCAAAGTTTTCATACTTTGTCGCATTAATGGCTCGTTTGGTTCAAGGTTTAAACCATTCCAGGAATGTTAAATTCTATTCCGAAACGATTCCCGTATTTGGTTCAAGTTTTAAGTCCAGAATAAATTATTCTAGGAACGAGCCTTTCTGCCTAAGTTCTCCCATTTAAACCATAAGGAATAAACCATTACTAATGGACATCTTTTTTAATTTTTTATGTTAGGATTAAAATAATTCTCTTTCTTATGAATAAATAATTCTTTTTCCATTCGTGTATGAAAATATTGTTTGAAACTTTTTTTTTAGTTACGCTGCTGCACAAAAATGAAAAAAAAAAATTTGGAACTTTTTTCTTTTCTTTTTTCATGTTGTAATTTTTGTAGGATAGTTATTAGCTAGGCATGTGTAACTTTTGTAATTTATGATAATAATTGTCTCTTTTAAAAAATTAGTAAGAGATGTTTTCTTATCTTATAAAAAGACGGGTATTTTTGTAATTGATACTTTATTCCATTCCTATTCCCGGTTGAACCAAACATCGGCATGACATCCTAGATTCTTGGAAAAAAATATTTCAGGAATCAAGTATGCCCATTCCATACCCATTATATTCCCAAAACTCGAACCAAACGAGCCCTAAAAAGGATCCTTGCATCATAGAACCACCTTGCTACCTGTGTGCAAGTTCGATCCCTTAACTCCTTTTTCGCCGTAGTATTGATGTTTAATCTCATTTGTTGGCCCTTCCTTTTTTGCACCACCGCCTCCTCGGGATTGGGTGTAAAAGAACAATCCATCGGTCCCTTTTGTTTTGGGCCTTTCGATGTATTACTCCCTTGATGTGAACTTCTCGTTTGTTTCTGCTTGCTACAAACTTCCATAATTCCATCCTCCTTGTCTTAATCATTCCCAACACCAATATTATCATAATTTGGAATCGTGTTCATATTATCCTTTTTGTTGCTTCCGTTGATCAAATCGTTCTCTAATTTCTTTTCTAACGTCATCGGGACATTCGGGCAAACTTTGGCGTTCCTAAAACCACTAAAAAGATGTTGTTTTGCTTGATATATGCCACCGATCAAAACTTTTTCACAAAAAGTGCAAATGGTTGTATTTTTATCTTTGAGATTCTTAGTAGTGAAATATGGCCATGACGGATTTTTTCTCGTGTCATTAGTCATTGAACTTTATTTAATGACAAAATGAGAATATAACACTTATAATTAAGAACTTAGTGTTATTAAACACTCATTGCCAAGCAAGATAATAGCCCAAAGCATTTTATTTAAAAATAACCCTTAATTCCACTGAATACAAGGAAAAATTATATATCACTTATAATTTAATAATTCTGGACAAATTATATATCACATGAAGAGCAGAAATAACGTGAGGTGCAGAAATTAAATTGCTTTATTCTTCCAAGAAAAAGAAGAAGAAAAAATTTAGCAGTGTAACAGTGTGAGGAGAAGAAGATCGATTGACCTTGAGGAGGAACGAGGAAGAGAAGCAGTGTGAGAGTGAGACGGAAGCAGTGTGAGGGTTTAAGTCCCAATAGGCAAAACGCATCGTTTAGAGTATATATATGTATGTATGAAAAAAAAAAAGACGCCCTCCTTAAAAAATCTCTTGTCTTGATGCTCCCTCGCCTGGAGCCTAGGCGCCAAAATCCCTCGTCTTTTTTAATGAGACGCGCCTTCGAGTAGGCGAAGCCCTACGACTGCACCTAGAGGCGCCTTGAGCATAGGAGCACTTTTGATAATTATGACTGATATTATATTAATATGAGCAATATTAAGTTGAATGTTAAAGGGTACAAGAGTAGTAAACTAGTCACTTCTTGTTCGAGTAGGAAGATTTCACTTCATTCGATCTTTTATGTCGTGGATAAAAATAGGAGTTTTAAATGATACAACTACCTATTCGTTTGGTTGTGTTTATTAACTAAAGTCCAATATCTTATCTTAGAGGACTAATATAATACAACAAACAAGAAGATGACATTTCCAACTCTTGCCATGTGCTACTTAAAGGCCACAACGCAACTTGATTTGGAGAAGGAAAAATCCATCAAATCAGATCAGATATTCATTCCTTGAACGACCCATTGCCTTTGAGGAGTTGTCGTGGGAGCTCAACCATAAATAATGTTATACTCGTTAAAAATGTTCACAAACCACAACTGATAATCCCACGCCCCCAGGGGCTCTAAAGAGCGGTGTGCATATATATTTATTATCCCTGAGTTTTTACCCCCATTGAGATTGTCTCGGTGTAGTGTGTTCCCCAGCATTAAAAAATGCGTAGATTTAGCATTTGTGACTTCGTACTAACATTTTATCATCATATTATGTCTGCAGTGTATAACTATTGTGTACAAATCAATTGTTTTATTTTTTATTTTTATGTAAAGTACAATATTTAGGAATGTTGTTGTAACTCATTTGGAGTGTGCTATGTATATATTTGGAGTGGTACCCCAAGATTAATGTATGCCATCGTAAATGTCTCGGGTCCAAAATATTCTTGTTACTGTGCCAAGTCTATAATGCTAAAAAGGATCATGGGCATTTCTTAAGATAATGGAAGAGCCCACTGCTCATCTGATGTGATGTATATCAGTGCTCACATCATACTCATAATTCATAAAACCCAAACAAATCCATTATTTTTGGACCAAATACTGGGCCTTTACAGTTAATCTCGTCTAGCTCTTCCAAGGACACAATTTAATGTAGGGTTAGTTATCGTTTAGTATATTATATTTAGTACTTTTTCTTTTTGGTCATTCTATTTTATTGTAAAAATGGCATAACACTTTTTGTTTAATTCTACTTTAGTCACTTTCTTTGACATCGTTTAAAATCAGTCAAGGACAATACAACGTGGCATTTTCAACTATTATTTCTTTTTTAATATCTTCCTTAGCAATAAAGTAGACTTCCATCATCATCTTTCTTCATCATCTATCACATTCTTCAACCACCGTTAACAGACTTTCATCTCACTCAACACAAAACTTCACCGCCTTCACCTATTCATTTTTATCATTGCACAATCGAACTCAACCGCAAGCATACCTCTGTCACTAAACAACACAACCACCACTATTATTTTTTTTAGCCACTGCCTCTGTTGAATTCGGCCACCACATTTTTCTCCATCTCACCTAGATTTCCACCTTCGCTCTATCTTACCCAGATCTCACCTAGATCTAGACCATGGGGATTATGAATCCCCCAATTAAATGGCGTGCTTAACTTAAATCGTATATGTGGGTACATGCTTAAATTTAATTGTGTAAATATTGTGGTCCAAAAAGATGAAAGTAAACCAAATTTATTGATATATGCATATGTGCATTAAATAACCAAATCAAGGGGGATGTGTTTTAGAGAGAGAGAGAGAATTGATGGACAAAGATTTATACTAATCTAAAGAAAATGGGAAGGTTACACGTGGTGGTGGCACAGCGGCTTGGAGGAACTTGGTGCCAGTGAGAAAAATAAGTGGATAAGTTGGTGTGAGTGAGAGGTGGGTTGTTGGGTAATGGAGTTAAGGTGGTGAACTGGGTGCGGAGAAAAATGTGGTTGCGCAGTGGTGAAAATGGAAGGGTGAAAGTGTGGTGAAGATGCATGATGTTAAATGAGGTGAAGGAGTGTTAATGGGGGTTAATCATGGTAATAGACAATGGCGGAGCCAAGAATTTATCCAAGGGGATGTAAAATTCAAAACATACAAAAATATATTTAAAGCCATAAAATTTTAACGCAAACATAATAACATTAATAATAATACTTCATACTTCTTAATATTTACGCAATTAATGAAGAAATATACTTAAAATTAAAAATTAGATCTAATAGTTGGGAAAAAAATGGGCATGCAAGTATTTTTTCAAGATGTTTTTAGAGTTTATTGCAAAAACAACAATTTCAATCTAGTTTCGGTTCTTTTGTCGAAAAGATTCAATTAAAGTTCTTATAAACATATGTTATTTGCATATAAGGATAAGAATCTAACAAAATAAAATTTATATTGACCTTTAACCAATGGAAAAATTAATTAGAATCAAATTTCAATCCAAAAAATTAGCGCGTTTCATACCTTGTGTTTACATGCCCTTGGCTAGCAAATTAGCCAAATATATTTAGTAAATTCATGCTTAGTAAATTAATTAATTAAATAAAATAACACATAAAATCTCATAAATTGAAAAGCCATAAAAAACTTAGGCATGTAAAATTTATAAGAATAAATTAACAAAGTAATAATTAAACAAAAAACAAAACAAAACTGGAATTGAAGTAATAATCAAATGAATAAACAATGATAAAAACTGAAATTAATCTTCAATAGTGTGGACAAAACCTCGTCTCTAACTCCGTATGAACTCCAAAAAATAAAACAATGAAAGCAGTACAATATATCCTTAATGCTTGAAAGAAAAAAAAATGAAGAAGAAGAAAAAGGAGGGAAATCGCCACTGTGCTGCATGATGATGAAGAAAGTAAATTGCCACTGTGCTGCATGATGATTCTTGCGGCTGTGTATTTTTTATGGTGATGCACGGCTACTCGGTTACTAATTGAGAATATACCTAATTAATGAGGTTTGGCTACTAGCTAATGAGTCATTGGGTGGGGACCAAACCCTTGTGTGCCTTTAATCAAGAGGCTTCAAAAAATCATGCAGGAAATGACAAGAAGTTGTCCTGCGTGAGATACTAGAACACATATTGAAGAGGTAAAGAGTTGGCGTGCTTGCCATCTTGGGGACGTTCAATTAAAATTTGCACCATAAATTTATTTATCCGCTCGTACTGAATTTATTTATGTCCGTTGCGCCATTTAAATAAGTATAAAAATATAATATTTTGACTCATTCAACTCAGTTTCACATTTAATTCCACTTGGTTCCACGTTCGGTTCGGTTATTTCAATTGTAAGATCCAAAATAGAATCGAAATTTTCGATTCTCAAATTTTTGGAACCAAAACTAACCCATTAGGTAAAATACCCAACCCAAAATTGTAAGGTCGTTCGATTTGATTCAATTCATCAGGGTTGTCGGTTTCGATGAACACACTTAATTTTTACCTAAAGAAACCCATTGAGAATGTAAAAGAAATAACATTCTACCAAGCATATGTCACTACCGGCGTGCATGCGTTTGGTTGTGAAGTTTATGAACTCTATTCTTCTTTTTTGGGGGAAGACTTAATTATTTATGAATATCAAAATGATAAAATGGGTTTAGGTGGATAAAGTGAGGTAGTCGAAATGTAAATGGGAAGAAATTAGAGGTAGTCAAATGTGAGTTGGATTGTATTGGCGGCCGGGACCATAGAGGGCACCAAGTCGACAAAATCGCATATATATGAAAAGTGTACATTGCCCTATTTACCAGCCATGTTCTTAATAATATAAGGATTTCCCTCCCTTTTGGAGGATCCTAAAGTTGACTGTTCCCACCCTACGAGGATCCTCGAAATTTCTTTCCTACTTTTACCATTCTAATGAATCTCTACTACCCAAACACCTCAATTTGTGATAAAGGGGTATTGAATTTCCTTCTTTTATGGCTTGGACAAGTACCACGTAGATACAGATAGATACCTATCCCTATCTCATCCACATGTCACAATGTCACAATGTGCATAAAAGTCCCTTTTTTTCCTCTTTTCTTTTGGATCAAGATCGTTATCCGCTTTAGGGATAGCAAAAATAACCGCGAGTTTGGGTACTTCACGGGTTTTTACCCGAATGGGTCTATTTCGGGTAGTTCATTTCGGGTCCGGGATCCGGGTTCGGGAGAGAAAGAAAATAAGCGGGTGCCGGTTCGGGTTCGGATATTTCAGTACCCATCCCCGAAGATCCGCCCCGAAATATATATGTATATAATTATTTTTAGTATATATATATTTGTGTTTTTGATTTGTTTATTTTGTATACTTTGAACTTATTTTTAATACATATATATAATTATTTTTAATATATATATATATTTTTTTGGTTTGGTTGTTTATTTTGTATACTTTAGACTTGGTAGAGAGTTTATTTGGTAAATGATGAATTTGTTTGAAAATTTATTTTGTGAATGGTGGGTTTGTTTGAAAACTTGATAGTTTATTTGGTGAAATGGTAAATGATTTTCAAAATCAAGTTAAAAAATAGTAATCTTCATGTAAATAAAGTGGCATTTCTTAAATAAAATAAAATTTCGTGGGTACCTGTGGGATACCCGGATCCGGACCCGCTGGTTCCGGGCACTACCCGAACCGATTTTAATGGTTATGGGGCCGGTTCTGGGGCTGGTTCTGGTCCGCGGTTCCGAGGATGGGTAATGCCTACCCGGCCCCGAACCGCCCCGTTGCCATCCCTAATCGGCTTGCTTAATATTTTTCACTAATAATTAAATAGAACTTTAGTGCAATTTAAGTGATGTGTTTTTGCTCCCTTTATTTTTTAAAATTTACTTATATGGAGAAAACTTTGTTGCTTATAAAAATTTGCTCATACATGTTGCCCGCTTTATTTTAGAAATAAATTATACTTAATTCGATCTCTTGATAAATTACATCGCGCGTTTAACTTTACTTCTTATGTATTATTTTCACCCCTTCAGTGTTATATCTTAATTTTGCTTGCAAATTGTCTTTTAGATGGTGTTATTAGCAAATTCCGTTATCATATTTTATCCTACATAAAGAGCTCGGAGTGCCTAAATAAATTAACCGAATATTTTTAAAATGCAAGTGATTGAGTTAACTTGGATGATAAAGACACTCTGAAAGTAGGAATTTTTGTATTTGAGGTTTTCTTGGATACTGTGTATTAAAGAAAAAGACTTAATTCTTTATATATTTTATTTTATTAATATTTAAATAATTTAATGCATACATCATATATAAATATTAAATCATAATTTATGACAAATGCACTACAACTATTTAAAAAATATTTTAAATTTTAATCACAAAATTATTTTTCAACTGTATATTTTTAAGATTAAAAAAATATAATGCCTTATATAGATAAATGTTATAGTGTAATCTTTATACTAAATACAGTGCAGCTAAATAATTGATTAATGAATTCATATCTTTGCACCTAGTCACGCTTGCGGTCGAAATCAATCTCTATATAAGCAAATTAACTCCACCCCAACATCATATTCCTCTGAAAAAAAACTTTTGCTCCTCTCTTTTTTCTCTCTGAAAAAGATCATCATCATCATCATCAATGTCAGAAACCAGAAATCATAACGTTGTTTTATCCACCAAGAAGCGGCCAAGCTCCGACGAAATCATCGACCATCACAATTTGATCGTCACAAAAAAGAGCACAAAGTCCCTAACCCCAATATGGGAAGAAGACCCCGCGGCCGCATTAGCCAATACCCGTCACGAATTCGGGGAGCACGGCGGCGTGAACATGTCGATCGAGGCCTCCGCTACCTTCACGGTAATGGAGCCAGACACCATGCGCCGCATGTTCTCCGGCGAGCTGGGCCCTGACCGCGACTTCTTCATCTACAGCCGGCACTTCAATCCCACGGTCCTCAACCTCGGCCGCCACATGGCAGCCCTCGAGGGCACCGAGGCCGCCTACTGCACCGCTAGCGGCATGTCAGCTATCTCCTCGGTATTTTTCGACTTTTAAATTTTTTTGCAAGAAATAAAATAAAATTAAAAAAAATTATTTTAATCATGAATTACATTTTTGAAACAGGTATTGCTGCAGCTGTGCAGCAGCGGGGAGAACATTGTGGCGTCGCGGTCCCTGTACGGTGGGACCCATGCGCTGCTGACTCACTTTTTGCCGAGGGCTTGTGGGATTACGACGACGTTTGTGGACCTGAGGGATTTAGAGATGGTGAAGGGGGCGATTGTGGAAGGGAGGACTAAGGTGTTGTACTTTGAGAGTATGTCTAATCCTACGCTGGCGGTGGCTAACGTGCCGGAGCTGTGTAGGATAGCGCACGATAAAGGTGTAATGGTGGTTGTGGACAATACGTTTGCGCCGATGGTTCTGTCTCCGGCTCGGCTTGGGGCTGATGTAGTTGTGCATAGTATCTCCAAGTATATTAGTGGCGGGGCCGACATCATTGCAGGTACTTTCACTCCTAAATTATTATTTTATTTTATCTTAATTATTTTAGGTAATTAACTATATCAAATACACGTATTTTGTTCGGTTGAATCCCAAATTTTGAATTATTTATACCCGAGTTACAAACGCCTTATATATACTCCTAGTGCATCACATTTCAACCTTTTGTGACCATACACGTACGTGCCATGAGAGTTCTAAAAATGTGTTTTTCTCTGTTATCTTTAATTGATCTTGGTATACATAGTTCTTGACTCTTAATTTTTTTGTGACAAAATTAATGATTCGTGAGCATAAGATCGTTTTTGTATGTATATCTTACATATCTTCATTCTCTAATTAGTTTAAAAGGTTCTTTTTTTTTTTTTGGAGTCCTGGGGGACTTTCTAAATTAGGGCTAGAATATATATATATATATAGAGGAGATAGAGAGGTGAAGGGATGGGAAGAGGGGGAGTGAAGAATGGAACTTGTGTGAGCGGTGCCGGTGCCGACGTCGACGCCGAGGAAGATGGAGTGGAGAGGGGGAGGGGCGGTGGCGCTGGTCATTTCCATGGAGAAGGATTGAGTTGAAAGGGGCAAAGGACGATACGGCACCAAAACGAAAACGAAAAAAAAAAGAATGAAGATAAAAGTGAAAGAAAAATCTTACTGAAAAGAATTGGATTTGAGCTTATCCCACACCATTGCTCTATTAGTATTAGCTTTAACTTTATCCCAATGCAACACTTTCAATTTCGGCTTTGAAATCCCACTCTTACTCTTACTCTCACTCCCCTTTTCCATTTTATCTGGCGCTGTTTCCCAGAACCTTGCCGGAGGCATTGGTGGTGGTTATGTCCAAGTTGCTCCTAGTGGTGATACTGCCCTCTTTGGTGGAGGCTTTGGTCATGAATTTGGGGAGATATGATGGTGTTGATAATAAAGGGTATTTTTGCCACAAAAAAATAAAGTTAACGGTCAACGTTGTTTGACTCACGGAATAGAGCAAAATGATACCCAAAGTTCAATTATCAAAAACTTCGGTACCCAAAGCTCAATTTCGATGAATTAGTGGTACCCAAAACCCAAATGGCCCTAAATCAAACTTGAGTGGATCGTTTTTATGTCTTAGTTTAAAAGTCTATTTTTTTTTAACACTAATTCTCAAACAGATATTCGATTTTGACTTTTAATTGTCGATACCGGTGTGCACGGTTCGGTTAATTGAATTGAGCAAATAAATCACCCATTGAACCGACTATTTAATTTTAACTAAATCGAACTGTCTTAACACCTAAAACCAACCGGGGTCGGTTTGGTTTAGGATGTCGGTTCTTGTTGATTTGGATAAATTATTGTTTTGAGCCATGAGGTTTATATTATTTGAATTTTTTTACACGTTTTTTGATATCTTGGGACCTCTTTTCTTGCTCAATCTTTCGACAATTTTATCTTTTTAAATGTTTATTATTCATGGATTTTCTTTTTAATTTTTGAACTTATATTATTTAAAAGAAAATAGCTCATTAGTTATATACACCGAACCAATAAGAATATAATAAGTGTACTTGTCAGTTTGGTTTTTGTCGGTATCCAAAAATCAACAACCAAAACTGACTTATACTTCGGTTGTACAATTTCTTAACCAAACCGAACTGCAAAGTTTCAAAAATCGCTCGATTCGGATCGATTTAAATCAGTTCAGTTTGGTTTATCAATTTTTCCAATTTTCTGCGTACTCCTAGCTAAATGTTTGAAAAAGTAGGACATTCTTAAAAAAAACTTGAAAGTGAAATTGGAGTCTAATCTCAGACAGAAAAGAAAAAATGTTTTTGGTTGGATACTTGATCCATTCTCCTTTCTATTATTATTGTTATTATTATTTTTGGGACTAACCTTTTCATTATTTGACTAATCTAGGATCGTGCCTTGGGGTATCTTTTGATGGGCACGTGAATGTTGTTTGTTTGTGCAGCAGTAGTAGTATCTTTTGTCTCCATCTTTAGCTTAGACTACCAGTAGCAATAGTCAAACAGCTAGTAGCTAATATTTTATAGTTTGTGGGCTACTAAAGGAAAAGAGTTAATCTAATGGTAAGTTAGTGAAGAGTTCGATTAATGAGGGTAGGAGGAGAGGGTTTTTTTTTTTTTTTTTGAATCAAGGAAGAAACTTAAATATCTCTTTAATTCTTTTTGTTGTTTAAAAGAAAAGAAAAAAAAAAGTTTGTGGGCTACCTAATAGGGCCCAATTTGTAGATGCCCAAACTTGTCCAACAAGGGCTACAATTAATCTTTACATTGCTGATGCAGTTTGGTCACACCTCTGTGTGTTTCTTTATGTTTATTATAAGTGAAAGTACATGGATTAACTCAAAAGACTTAATTGACATAATAATACTATTTCGGGTCTTAAATTTAAAGTCACAATCAAAGTACATTGACTATAACGTAATCAATAATAGACAAAACTTTTTACTATTGTGAAACATGCATGATTTCTAGTTTGTAATATTGTGAATAAAAAGGATTGTCAAACTGGAACTGATGTATACCAAAAAAGTTTTAAGGATAATCAATTGAACAGAAAAATAGATTCTAGCTACAGGCTAATCTGCTACTTTAATGGACAGGTGCTGTGTGTGGGGCAGCAAGCCTGGTGAACTCAATGATGGATCTTCACCAAGGCCCGCTCATGCTACTAGGCCCAACAATGAACCCCAAGGTAGCCTTCGAACTATCCGAAAGAATCCCTCACTTGTCCCTAAGAATGAAGGAACACTGCCGCAGGGCTTTAGCATACGCCACCAGAATGAAGAAGTTGGGCCTCAAAGTCATCTACCCGGGACTCGAGGACCACCCAGACCACACCCTCATGAGGTCCATATCCAACAAAGACTACGGATATGGATATGGCGGTATCCTATGCGTGGATATGGAAACCGAGGATAGGGCTAACCGGCTCATGAACCTCTTGCAAAACTACACGCAATTCGGGTTAATGGCCGTGAGTTTGGGGTATTATGAGACCCTAATGTCTTGCTCGGGAAGTAGTACGAGTAGTGAAATGAACGACCAAGAGAAGGAGTTGGCCGGGATTTCGCCAGGCCTAGTAAGGATGTCGATTGGTTATAGTGGTACGTTGGAGCAGAGGTGGGGCCAGTTCGAGAAGGCGCTTTCGAAACTTCAAGACTCAAATTTATTATTGAAGAATTGAGTGGCTTGTACGTTGGTCATTTTTTGGGCTAATGGTTAATTTGTTTTAGCTTTTAATGGTTTGTTGTGTAAATATATGACTCTTGGTCTGTGATCCCTAATAATCTATGTAATAAATGGCCAAAATAAGAAAATTATTAATAACAAAATATTGAAAAATGAGGCTTGTTTGAAAAAGTTTTCTACGCAAAAGAATTATAAAATAATAATTTTATAAATTAAAGGTTTATATTTGACCAAATTCCAAAATTAGTACAACTTTAACTTTGCAGTAGATTTTCGAATTGTAATTGTTTTGTGATATCTTGCAAAATGAAGTTTGCACTTTATATATTTTTAGCATATTATTATATGTAAGTGTTTAATTGACAGTACTTTAGAGTTATTTTAACAAATTACCAATTTAAAACCCTTTCATTTATAAAACACACATGAAAATTTAGAGTTTATTGACTTAATCCCTCACGCTAATAGCCTTATTTGAATAAACCCATTAAAATAATTTTAATTAGACATAATCACTCAAAACTTCGCGTGGTTAAATTTTCATCAATTTTTAACATTTTTGGCCAATATACCCCTTACTTTAATTTCTTCTTTTTCTTTGAATCCGTGTACTTAAAGAATCCTAATTTTCTCTCCCTTCTTAAATCAAAAGGCCCTAATTTTGCCGGTCTAAATTGAATTAGTTTCGTTAAGAGCAATATAAATCCACGTATATTGTGACAAGCCCTAGCTTAGGCTTAGTCTAATTCAGGATTGCAACAGAGTTCTAGATAGAAATTGATGGTGTCAAAATCTAGAACATATAATTGACGACCGACCAATCAATGAATAATGGTGAATTAGAGGTTTAATAATGGATTGTAACTGTGAAAGTGATTGTGAAATATCACCGAAGTGAACAGTTCATTATATGTGAACAGTAATTGTAACAGTGACTGTGAAAGTACCACCTAATACAAAATGTGTAGAATGATTTTGTTACAACTCAACCCCTTTATTAATACTCTACCAATCTCTCTCTCTCTCTCTCTCTTTCTACTGATAGAATTAGGATTACAAATCTAAATAATAAACTGTGTAGAAGAGAGAGCTTACCCTCGAAAATTGGCTTGTATTTATATTGCAAATGGCTTTATATCTCTTACTTTTGTGTAATGTATATGATGTGTATGCTAACAACTTGTTGATGGGGACGAGAGATAGCTTAGTACATAGTAAAAATGTATTTTAGTTGGTCTAGAGGTAAAATAGGATTTTACACCTAGAAATGAATTATAATTTTATAGTGAGAACTAAAGAAAATGAAGTTTCATTGAGGTATCAAAATAATACAAAATGTGTAGAATGATTTTGTTACAACTCAACCCCTTTATTAATACTCTTCTCACTGACTCTCTCACGCGTACCCACTTCTAACAACTTGTTGACGGGGACGAGAGATAGCTTAGTAGTAAGTAAGTTTCCACCTATCTTCAATTGAAAAAAATTGTTTATTTAGTTTTGAAAACTGTATCTAAAAAAATATTATTTGTTTGAATATAATACATTTGAAAACTGATTTTTTTTAATATGACAATTTTGCATTTATTAAGTATTTTGAATAGGGTGTTTTAAGTTTTGAAAATGATAAAATAGGTATTTTATAATATAATGTTTAAAGCTTTCGGATGTAAGTACTTAATTTGTCACTTAAATTTTTTAACACAAATTTTTAATTTTAAGTAATAAACAACTTAAATTTTTTTTAACAAACAAATTAGTTCGAAAAAATTTTGAATTTAAATACACAAAACAAACAACCCCTTCTACCAACATTACCATCCGAATAGTTCTTCCTCTGTTTTTCTAAATTATAATATTTCCATTTGATTTCACCTCCCCTCCCCGACCCACCACTCCTACCACCCACCTCTCATTGCCACTATTACCTCCACGTCCACAGCTTCACCAAGCTTCTTGTCTTCCCAGTGGTCCATTCCTCGTCCAACCTCCAAATCACCGGAAAATACCAAGATCGACATTTTGACTCCATCTCCGGCTTCTCAATCGCCGGAGAGTCCATCCAAATCCAGTGTCACACCTTCGCTTTAAGTCATTAATTTGGTGAATTAAGGTTTCGATTTGGGATCTGAGTAAGTCTTTTATTTCTAATTTTAATTTTTCATTTTCAAATAACGAGAATGATAATGGTGGAGAGATTAAACAAAATGAAACAAAACATAAGAGAGATGAGTGAATGGTGTGATGAATTTATTGGTAAAAAAGAACAAGAAAAAGAAAAAGAAAAAGATGAATATCACTACAACCCCAAAATAGAGTAATCAACAAGGGTGGATAGAATGGAGGATGGGTTCATTGCAAAAGAGGGAGGAGAGGTGATTGATTCAGAAAAGTTCAGAGAAATGGGTTTAGGGGTTGTTCATTTACCACTTAAAATGTCACTTAAATCTGAAAACTTAAAATTTTTAGATTTAAGTGGTTTAAAAAGTTGTTCAATAACCTAAAAAATTAAGAGATCACTTAATTTTTACCACTTAAAACTTAAAATTTTTACCCAAAATTTTAAGCGGCAATTTTGCCACTTAAATCTGAAACTTAATTTTAATGAGTATAAAATGTCTATTTTGCCCCCACTCTTTTATCACAATTACACAGCTCTTTCTCACTTGTTCATAACCACAAAACACACACTCCTCGCTTCAATGCCGCTCGTCTCCTTCTCCACGTCCAGCGCCGCTGCTCTCCTCCTCACTTCCAACGTTCGCCGTTCTCTCTTCAGGTAAAATCTCTCTCTCACATACACGCACACAGAGGCGCGTATATACATACATATTATATATATATATATGGACTGAAATCTCTCCTCTGTCCATTCACCGTTTGAAGTATGGGTTAGGGTTAGATTGCTGCTGTCTTGTTGGGGATTTTGGCATTTAGGGGTGGGATAGGTCATCGATTGATGTAGGAGATAAACGAAGGACGGGTAGAAAGAGAAATTGGAGGGGATTTATAGCTGCTGCTGCTGTCTTGTTTTCAGATGATTTGTCCGATTATTGTTGCCTATTTCTATGTATATATATA